>JAUCBJ010001859.1:0-43189 GCA_032718475.1 Nemertoderma westbladi | reverse complement strand
TCCAACTTTATTATTTACAATCCGTTTTGACTGAAACTTGGTAGGCATCTACTACAGCATAGGCTGAATCTTTACTGAGTCGCAGAGTCGTCTACAATTTCCCAGTCTACCGCTAGAGGGCGAAATGTCTGCAAGTTAACATCTTCTCGAACTTTGTTATTTATAATCCATTTAGACTGAACTTGGTAGGCATCTACTACAGCATAGGCTATATCTTTACTGAGTCGCGCAGAGTTGTCTACATTACCCGCGTCTGCCGCTAGAGGGCGAAATGTATGAAAGTTAACATCTCCTCCAACTTTGTTATTTACAATCCTTTTAGACTGAAACTTGGTAGGCATCTACTATAGCATAGGCTATATCTTTGCGGAGTAGTAGAGACGTCTACAATTCCACAGTCAGCCGCTAGAGGGCGAATTGTCTGATAGTGAAAACCTCATCCCATTTGGTTCTTATTAATCATTTTGAGCTGAAACTTGGCAGGTATCTACTACATCATAGGCTGTATCTTTAGGGAGTTGCAGAGTCCTATACACTTCCCCAGTCTACCGCTAGAGGGTGAAATGTCTGAAAGTTAACATCTTCTCCAACTTTGTTATTTACTAACGGTTTAGACTGAAACTTGGTAGGCATCTACTACAGCATAGGCTGTACCTTTACGGAGTCGATCTGAAAGTGATCATTTTCTGGAAATGTTGTTATTTACAATCTGCCTAAAGTTGAAACTTGACAGTTATCTCTTATGGGGGTGGTGTTTTATTTAATGATGGTGTCTGTTCCATATGCAGTTCTCAAATCTCCCACACATAGTCATATATCATCTGCAGGTGCACTAGAAAGCTGTGGCCCGAAGGGCCACAGGCTTTCTAATCTATCTATATATATAAATCTCCTCAGTCTGTCTGTCTGTCTGTCTGTCTGTCTGTCTGTCTGTTCGCTTATACGTTTCGCCTCATCTCTACCATTTATCGCGATTGTGACAGATTCAGAAGAACCGGCCTGACTTCGGATGTTGCAACACGACATTTTCTAGAAAGTTACAGGCGTTATTTTCGTTTTAACGCCGTTTTATCCCGCAAATCAGTGCTAGCTGCTACCCATAAAATGTATACTATTTTAGTTATAAATCCCTTTGAGAGTATTCTAGCGACTGGGGGGAACTGGCCAGCAAAGGCAAACGTATCAGTTATCCCACAAAAGCTTTTACACCGCTCCCAGAAAATGGGATTTAAGTCTATAAAATATACAAAATCACAGTTTCTAAAATATAAAAATACTCTAAACAGTTAGTCTTTCTTGCGCGGACGGCGTTTACGCAGTTTTTTAAAGCTAGCAAGAGTCCTTTTCTCTTTGGGGCGAGCCGCTTTACGAGGAGGGCTATAACTCCTGGGTGAAGGGTGCAATATGATTGCATCAGAAGGTATGGGATTGCGATCGGTATATCCGCCGGTCGAAGTGCCGGGTTGGTCGACATCCACGTCCGGTGGGGAGGGGTCTAACGGCCTTTGAGAGCGCGTTTCAAGACGGCCGCTCTTACGGGTCCTTTACGAGTGGTCTGAACGAGGGCCGTGGGTGGGCCATAGGCAGTCAGAAACTTCCTTGGTTTAATGGTTCTTTCCAACTCGCGTTCGCGGGCTCGGTACTCGTAAGGCCGTCGATATACTTCCTGTAACTCGGGGTGTGAGTTGACAAATAAGTCTCCATAGGCCGGATCTTGACGGATAAAGTTTATTAAGTTGTACGAATAGATGTCACTCGGATTAATGCTCCTGAGAAATTTGCGTACATATTTGGTTGAAATACATTCTCCAACGCGCTTCAGTAGTTCATAACTTGATAGGCGCGATTTCTGCTCGACGGAGGCAAACAAATAAGGATGGAACGCATAAACTCCTTCGTAAGCGCGTCCAGGGTAATAGCGATGGCGTGAATCACAATGTAAATCAGCGTTCGCTTCCCAAGCTCTGATGTAACGTAGTGCGATCATTTCATCTACGCTTTCCAAATCGTGATTAAAAGGACAATCGAAACTGGCATGTCCCTTTAGTTGACAATGGTGACATTGAGTCGTAAATTGAGGGCAAACCGCAAAAATGTGCAAATTATTAAATCTGCAATACGCGCAATAAATTTCCATCGCCGGTTGTTCGTGGAAATAGGAACAGCGGACGTTTGTGTCCATGGGCGTAACATGGTCTCTCGATGCGCATAACCGACAACGTTGCCGAGAAACATAGTTGGCATGGCGATAATCGTACGGTCCGACCGCACTTAATCGGCTACTGGGACCACCAACCCAGGTCGTCCTCGAGATGGCGCTTTAGTTTGCAATTCACTACAGCCTCGGGTTAGGTAATGAGCCAGTCGACATAACGACGCTTGGTAGAAGCACACATGAGACACCCAGAAAGCCAAACAAGCAGCCTCTAACTCTCAGGAACCGATGAGACACCTCCAATGTTATATAGTGTCTGGTTGGAGATGTGTGCATTGTACTTGACACAGTGAATCCGGCGTAGCATTCTTGTGAATGTGCCATCCAGAGATTTATAATTTTTTGTTGGGCACAGCTTTTGCAAAGTGGGCAATGACGTCCAGGTGGAATCGAACTGGTGACCTCCGAGTTGGAAGTCTGACGCGAGAGAGTTGGTGTCCTCAGCAGTTAAAGCCAAGCATGGACTCCATTAGAGGAGTACTGGAACTACTGCTGCTCTAAATTATCGGACCTTAAGTTTCCGATGAATTCTATGTGACTTCCAAACCCTGGAAAGCCTATTCAAGGCTGCCCATTGCCCATGCCTTTCCCTTACGTATTCGAAGGTCCTCACCTGACTTCCGGTCTTGGGGTGTCGTTAAAATGCGGTGGTGCCACATTATCGTGTATAAATAATTGTAAAAGATTACAGCTGAATATCCTTTAATACCATCGTCGCCTCAGAAACGCGTGATGATAAACCCCTTGTGAAACAAGTTATAGTTATTAATATCCAGAGGTACTAGAGTATATGATCAGTATTTGTTTGTCGACCTTCATCCATGATCATGAGGTTATCTATCTGGTTTCATCGTCATAGGCAATGAATTGTGATATCATCAATAAAGTTATGTGTAAGTAAAAGTAATATAAATCAGCTTATTAAATGTTGACAAGTTTAACAAACCCACGATATTTAATACAAATACTTTGATAGTTTGTAACTGTCATACTTTGAGTTGTTTAGCTTATTTTGTTTAACCCTATCTGGCCCGGGCTATTTTTACTACGTAATAGGCCTGAGGGGGTTCATTTTAGAAATGGATTCATATATAATTTCATATCAATGAGTTTATTTACACATGTGAATCTCTCTCTATATATATGGTTTAGTTTGAAACTATAGTGCTGGTGGCATCCGCATCAGGGATTTAATATCAGTTGCACACTATTATTAGTTGGATCTAATGAGGACATATTTGTAATCCCAAGGTTTATTTGCGATGTGTTGATTTTCCCATTATACCTTCTCCTTACCTAATTTGCCACTTGAGTTTGTATCCTATTCTTAAGGTTACCAGTGGTCGACCACCAGCAAACTGGGCTCACATTCCCATCGTTCACAATGACGGACGACCCCCCACCCCACCCAATGGAACCGTCAACTCCATCTTATCAATTATCACTGGGAACTCTGCCAGTCTGCCGCTAATTAACTGGGACACCATTGGTTGGGGGTAACTGGCGTGCTAGGCTCTGAGTCTAGCGGGCGACCCATATTGTATTGGTCACCTGCCAACGAGGTAATAGTGACACACCATTGGCGACATGCCAATCAGCTAGGAGACCCTACTGGGTCGGTAATAAGCCCGACTGCCAATCAGCCTGTTTCGATACTTGCTATTCCGACGACTCCTGTTGCGGGCTTACAGCCAACTCGTCCATTGAGTCACTCATTGACGTGGGTGGTTCCCTCCACAACGGCTATTTCTCCGGTTTATTTGGGACCAGTTTAATCCACCAGATTCGATACGTTATCTGCGTGTAAGCCTAAGTAGCTCTATCATTCTCTTGTCTATCAAATGGGACTGCAATTAGATCGATACGGTAAGTTGGTGATAGTGATACAATGCAGAAGTTTTCTTTCAGAAGTCTACTTTTTCTTCTATCTTGTTATTTTTTAGCGTTTCAAAATATATGTTGTAGCTGTAGCTACCGTAAAAATTTATAATAGTTTTCAGTTCTTCGAAGTCCTTCCTACCCCGTATTTTGAGCAAATTAGAAGATAAAGTAAGCATTTTTGTCATGGATGGCTAAGTATACTTTACAAATACAAATTATTTGCCCATCAGATCTATCGAGACTAAATCCTTCCACTAACGTGACCCTTTACATCAATATCTATTACATACAATTAGAACAGGAAAGCTACAATATGATAATCTAATATTTCTATTAGAATTAGAATAATATATATCTTCTTTACACTATGCTGCCGCTGGTGAATGCCTACCACTTCATCCGTTCGTTTAGAATATTATCATATTTCTCACTTCCAGCAAACAGTAAAGTTTTGTATAATAATTTGCATCAATTAATTACCTTCACATCTCGTCCAATTGTTGGTGACGAGAGACAAACAATTAATGTGCGGTAGTCCTGTGTAAATTTTACTAATTTCCTATTGAATCACCGCTTGTTGCACAATAAATTTATCCAATTATTCTAGAACATCAATATTTCGTATCCTTATCTCCTCCACTCTATACCTTTTGTTGGGCTTATATTATGCCAATTTCCAGAATTTCCATCTTTTAATATCTTACACTACACAAAATTTTTGGAGGAAGGGTTTTCTGTCACCTAAACCTATTAATTGCTGTAGTTACTCACAAAAACTTGACTGTCAATGTCAGTTATCACTTCTGTAAAAATTTGTTCGATATGCCACCCCACTAATAGTTTTACTTTAAAGGTATTATATAACAACATAAAATCGTATTTAACAAAATATATATACACTTATGTAATACAGCAACCCAACACGGTGATGATGCGGGGTGCTGGATCATGGTTTTTTTTTAAAAACTATACTGCGTCGCGGTTGCGACCCCTTTAACTATTTGTACACCGCGTTGCCTTTTGATGCGTTATGTTTCCCATTCGCTATTGGTGTGTTTAAGATCCTAGTCAAATAAACTTATAACAAATCATCGAATCTTGGAGCCCTCATCCTGCGTCCTGTTAACTTGGCGTTGACAGGGGTTAATGCAGCGTAGCTAACTTTTCCTTCTCCACCAATCACACACCCTCCCCATGTCGCACCCTAAAGGCAACCCGTCCGCCTATCTCGACGTTCCCATCCAGTACGGCGGGTGTGTTTCAGCCTATCCTGTCCCTTCCACCGCGTTCTATATAACACGCCACTCCCAAAAACTGTCTCCCACTTAGTAACGTATTTTACTTTCATTTTTTCAACTCACCGAGCGTTACGCAATCCAAAATAGAAGTCGAGCCGATTAACACGCAAGTTTTGGCTATAATTTAGCTAATTCAGGTTAGTTTCCTTTATTTTTTATTTTAATGGCAGTGATCCGAAATGCTAGGTGTATGAAGTTATGGTGCTACATTATATAGTTTCATATATTTTTACGAAAATTGTAATGCGGTCTAGTTCCACAATACAACATTTAATCCAGCATTTTGCAGTTACGGATATTGTAATTAATTGTGTTACTAGTCGGACAGCCCCACTGCGGTTTTGAAATCGATAGTTGTACCACCGGAAGTCTACACCTCGTAACGGCGCCTAAGTTGAACTCTCAACTAAGAACGCACAGTATCCGCATGCTTTATCTGGGACGGATAGTTCCTCTGTGAGACGTATGGATTGTTGGGCGGCCCGATTCCAGGCCAGGCCGAGTGACGCCTGCAATTTGATTCAGATACGTCCACCCATTGTTGGGTCTGTCGAGACAAGCCGCTCCGTCACCCAGTAATTGCGGCGTTTACTAGGTCATGTCTCCGGTTGTTCCCTATGGAGGGTGGCGCCTTTCGGTTGGCAAACTCCCTCGCAATTCTGCGTTACTCTTAGCTAAATACACACCGATTATCGCTTAGAGGGTCCAGGATGGCGCCTCACGCCATTGTTCGTTGACCGGCCCTGTTTGTACGGTTTGTACTGCTGGGGGGCAACTCACACTGGTCCGGGCGAAATCATGATGATTATCTCAGGGCCAGACAGTAAGGCTACACACAACACGGGTAAACACAGAAATGGCCCTGCAATTATTTCAGTGGGGGATTGTGTAGTGTAGGTACATCGATGTTCACTTAATGTGTGGTATGTATGGGGGGCTCATTTCGGCTATAGCTAGTGGGTTTGTTAAGTTACATTGTAATTCAACATCGATATTTGCACAGAGTATAATTTTTGAGTACAACCCAAATCATTAATTACAAGTATTAATTACTTCTAGCTTTAATATAAATATTTTAGTACGGCGTCGTAAAGGATATCAATCTGAATCTAGATAGAGTACCACCTCCAGGTAGGGTGAGTACAAAACAAAGACTCAAGACCCAATTAAGTAACATAATCATTCGCTTATTGTTTTGGTTCCCCCAACACGCCTCTGTAACATGTTCCTTTAAATGGCAATGAGACCTAACGCTCTTTGGGACCTGTACAAAACAAAGAGGTAAAGTCGCGTTAGGTCCCAAAGAGCGTTAGGTCCCATTGCCATTTAAAGGAGCAGGTTAGTAAAGGAGCAGGTTACAGAGGCGTGTTGGGGGAACCAAAACAATAAACGAAAGAAACACGTGTTTTGTACAGGTCTTTAGACTTTGGTCTTTGTTTGGTACTCAACCCCGGGTCCCCTAAATAGAATAGTTAGTTACCATTATTTATCGGCGGTGCCTTTGGGAATGAGCGTGCAATACAATGACAATATTGGGAGACAGACCACACAACAGTATACTACGTTATATCACTAATACATATTTTATGTGATTTGGTTATGTATTTCACATTGCTACAACTCCTACCCACCCCCACTATATACTATATACACAGGCAATACATCAAATGGGGAAGGCTTTGCAGGAATCTGATATATTTTTTTAAACTCATAATTGGCACAGTTAACTGTTTCAAACTGTTTTACTAAGAAGTTTAAAAAACTATCTTTCATGGAGGCCGATACATTGGATAAAGTCGCATCGGTGGCGAATTAAATATTTTCCACCATGACCCGTAATATAATGCCATTTTCTGGCGACACGCCCACCACCACCCTCCCCCACAGGGGGGAAACTGGACTCAAAACCCGCCTTGGTGAATTAATATCCCGCCTCAAATGTTAAATTCTCAATTTAGGGAAAGGAGCAGGTTACAATGGCACGTTATTTTAACCAAACAATAAACTAAACACAATAGAACAAGTTACAGTTTTATTTTTGAGAGTAATCAGCTGTTATTTGCGTCCAATTTCTTTCCCCTGGAGAGGGATGAATTTTATTGCGCCCAGTTCCCCCCCCCCCCTATCTGGTTGAGATATAGACGTTCAAATATTGCAAGAATTATCGTTCGCTGAAGGCCATTTATTCTTTTTAATAAATACGCAATATTCTGGAACATTGTGTTATGCTTATGTAGTACGCAATATATATATTGTTTAGGAACCTGTTACCCAATGTGCCCATTTATTCAAGAGATAATTTACATGTTCTAGAAACTTGTGTATTTGTTGATAATAGCCATGTCGCTTCAGAAAGCATTGTTCAGCCATTTACACGGTATATATCTAAATTTATCATTGTGACTCTCAGTTTTAGTTTTATTAAATAAATTAAAAGTTAGGTTAAAATAGAACAGAAGCACAATATCGACTATAATCGAATTAAATAAGGCTTTAATCGACCTACAAAAAATATTCATTTTTCACTAAATCTTACCAGGAAAATCGCTAAAATACATGGGTTTCTACAAAAATTTATAATTTCTAATACAATGGGTTTCTACAAAAATTTATTAATTAATTATCACTAAATAATGGAAATGTACAGGTTACAGTGGCCGAAAAGCTAGTCAGTGAAAACCATTTAATTTAGTGGAAAAAGGTTGTTTATAGTGACAAATAAACTTAATGTGATTAAATAATATTAAAACAGTGCAGCAAAATAAAGGACAATGTTAAATTTCATCACTCGCCCCCTTGCTCCTTCCCACACCCATCGACAATTTAAATACTTTTGTATCATAAGAGTCGATTGGCATTCACGAGATGCCAGCGGTGCCATGGTAATCTAGAGATGCTGTAGTCTGTCTGTCACCTCTCGATCTATAGCTTAGCAGACTGCTTGTCTGGATTTTAATATCGTCCTTTTATGCGGGCCCGCCAATTAGCTCATTAATTCCCCGTAAACAAACCGGTTTGCTGGCGCCAAACACCCCATCTGCGCCACTCGGGGTCCTTTATACTCTGTCAGTAAATGCGGGGCCTCTTTCAAACACAGGTACCATCTATATATCGACTGACAGACAGTTAGCGAATGACCGTTGAGCTCGCTGTAGGTCGAATCTGGGTATATAAACTAAACCAACTGATGGGTTGTTATACTTATTCTTGTCGCAATTCGTAATTCTATCATTTCAATTAATTGCTTTCGTTTTGTTTATTTATTATGTTATTGCTCTAATATCTACTTTCTATTTTCATTCAATATTTTATTTTTTACTTATATTATGGGAATTAAAGCAGTGTGTTATAGTGGAGGTTAGTTATTTATTACTAATTGTGTTGGCTATTATTGTGTGAGTCTTGAGTGAATATAACAAACGCTATAACCATAATTTATTACTGATGGTGAGGGGGGGGGGGGGGGGGGGGGGTGTGGGGGTGGCTACTACTTTTGGGCTTTCTACTACACCTACGAATCGCATTAGGCCTATATATTTATGGTTTTTTTTTATAGAAACATAATATTAACTTTTTATTTCTGCATACATCTGCAAAGGTTATTGCGTGGAGAATTACGTATGTTTAAATAAGTTAGGTTATATTAATTTAAAATTATAAATAAATTTATAAGTTATTCAATTCATTATGGCAATATTATTTTGAGTAAATAAATATACAATTTATTGATTAAAATAGGCATACCGTTAATGCCAATTCCCAGTGACGCTCTATTTCTTCAATTTAATCTTCAGTTTATTAACGTGTTTTGCACAATTCTGTATCTATAAAATACTGATGTTATTTACTGTAGTTTACCAACTGAGATACGGTACGTGATAGTTCAATTATTGCAGTTCGGCTAAATATGTTCATGCTAGTCCTTAATTGTAATGCAGTAATATGCTGTGGTCTAGTCAGAATTATTTGTTTGTCCTTAGGTGGTTCTGATCCCGACCCAGAGCAAGTTAAATCTCCCGCCATCAACCATAGTTCTAGAAAACACTCGATTTGTTCCGAAGTAACCCCCATTCAGCATTCGCCATCCAACTACAACTGCCAACCATGCGGTAAATCATTCCTATCCCTCAATGAGTTCATGAACCATAAAAATTCAGATTGTAGTTGTGGTAAGTTATTCTTTCAGTTTCAGTTGCTGGTATAGTAAAGTTCTTTTAGTTTTATTTGTATTTCTGGGTTTGCCTTTCAATTCCTAGTCAATATTTGTATTACTTATATAATTTACTGCCAATCCCAATAGTGATAATAATTTATAGCTTTTTTTAATGTTTCCCTTATTGCTACGGACAAAACTGTATAATGCTAATACAAAAATAATATTTTCAGACGCAATCATCATGATCAATTAGTTTTATAAATTTGAATTTCTCTGTAAAGTGCGCTTTTAGAATTTTGCGATTTTTTATTGACTTTAAATTTGATCAAAAACATACAATAAATTGTAAAAATGTAATATTCGCATAAAAATGAAGTTTTTCATATACTTTTATCAGCATTTATGATATATTTAGTTAGTCTTGTATTCTAATTATATTCGCAGCCTAAATAACAGGTGGTTTAGGATTATATATTTTATTTACACAAATGATGTAAAAATTCGTGTCACTTTAGCGACATTCAATGTATTAAATCCAATAGATATTAAACCTCTTTATTGCAGATAAGAATGATAGCGATATTGTTAACATTGAGGACGATGACTTTGATGATACCCTAGAAGCTGAAGAATATCGTAGCAGTTGCGAATCAAATAGCCCAGGTAAATTGATTTACTTTACTGATTTTGTGACTCAAGTAGATTATAGTTAAACATCTCAACTGTAGGGCAATATGTATGAATATCTCTCAGTTTAATATATAAATACTACAAATATTTTGATATAGGTTAGGTTACTATGTTGTATATTTTATTACTCGATAAATAATTCTGAACAATGGACATATTATTAAATTTAAGAATATAAGTTCCAGTACCGGTATTCGACTTAACTATTTGCGTATTCAAAACTTAAAAATAATAACTGATCGATAAAAATGTACTTTGGTCTTTTGGAGAAATAATCTGTCATTTATTTTTGGTATAAGTTAAATTAATAATATAGTGTGGGCAGTGGGCGTCGACAATCATGTTCTCACAAACAGTTGATTGTTACCGACCCGACACTATAGATAGTGCTGCTTATTCGTAGCGATCAATAGGAAACCCATAGCGTTAACCTAACCTACCGGTTAGCTATCTGATGGTCTATCTAACTCATTCTGTATCCTATGGCCATTATCACCAGCCGCACCAGCAGTATAGACTGTTGTTTCCTAATGATCTCCCTAATATTTCCATTTTCGAATATAATTCATCATCATCAATTTGTATCGTTGTCAATTATTTCTAACTTACACTCTTATAATTGTATAATAACTTTTACATCCCCGGTTGTTTTACATTGCGGGGAATTGAATTTTCTAAAGTATGTTTAAGTCATCCTTTCAATCTGGTCTCCCATCATGTTAGCATCCATAATTAATGGTCACCCACACCCCTTACACAAGAGATTACTGGTAGGTGAGGCCCATCCCATACCCCGGTATCTAGGTGTCACCATGGTTAGGCGAACATTAATTATCTACGCCGGATACTGCTCGCCGAGATAAGGGGCACCTTGGGGCCCAGCGAATAATGGAACCCCCTCCTTAATGCCTCGGACCTAGCAAACAATTAGAGTTCCTAGCTCCTCGCACACATAAACCTTGGCATTCGCGTATAAGTGCGAGATGGGGGCAGGGAGGGTTGGCTCAGAGCGGTCTATACTACTCTCTATTAGGCCTATATAGACCAGGAACCTCTCCATGTAATGGGTTCTTTGTTGGCCCATAATCCCTGCCTTTGTATCCCCAACTGGGTTACAATAGCCCGGTTTGCGATAGGAGTCCTCAGTGAGCCGCGGGCCAGCACTTTCTCGAGTGGTTCCCTGAGTGATCGGCCGTTAGTATTGGGGTCTGCCCCGGTCTATGATGCGATATTAATGGGCTTCCAAGCTCTCCAAAGGGTTCAAGGATCTCTTGGCGATCTCAACGTTTTAATAGTTGATGGTTAGGAGTAAATGGGACTGGTTTATATTAGCTAAACATATCGTGGGACGGCGTGGTTGCTAACCGCGGGGTCAACGTGAATTGGGTAGCGACCCCCATAGGACAGTTGGGCTCGCAGTGTTGTTGGTATTGGGGCAGTGAAGCGTACTCGAATTCCAAAGCCTGATTGTCAATACATTGGAATGTATATATAATACTGTCTACGCCGTTATCAGATGGAGACACTTCTGACAAAATATAATTATACTAGATTTATCTTAAAGATTCGATTTACACATTTTCTGTTGAAATATAGTTACTGGTGCTGCATATAGGCCTCAGTCGCTTCTGTAATAAGCTATTAACGTAGCGGTGCATTTATTGTTACACCGGATTTATTAAGATTCACACACTGTGACGATGTAATATATCTGTAACTCACTCATCACTCCCATTCAAATACAAACCACTGGAGGGGATTGAGTTAATAAAACAGTGGCTTCTGTTTCATTGTGACTCCTAATATATATTCCGCTTAATTATAGCGGCATAAAGCAATCATGCCTTCCCTCCCAACTCACACACACACACCTTCATTGTTAGCTATTAATTCTAGGCACGTTTACCGTCCCTTCACGCACAATGCACTAGAGTCCCATCACACCCTAGAACCCTGACGCTAGCTAGAATCCCTCGCACTCCCATCGCCTCTATAACCTCATCCACGTTTCCTAATTATTCCGCGGTTACGGTTCGAACTACGGCGCGGTATCCTCTCGGTTCGCCCGTATTGTAAGTCCTTGTAACCTCCTCCAGAACCCAGCCACACACCCCGGTATGTGACAAAGTGACGATTACTCGAACGCCACCCAAACCCTTGCCAATTACCCACCTTTCCATTACCTTATATAATTAGATGCTATAAGTCCGCTCTCCCAGGGCTACCCAGCGCTTTCCTAACTGACTTCCAAATCGAATTTAGTTTTTCGACTAGCGTCACCTGTTACCCTGTGCTTTTATTGATCTCACGCGAATGGTTTCTCTCTATCTCAGCACCCCCTGAGGGAGGTGTACGAGTCAACCGAACTCTTTATTATTCTCGCATTTCCCTGAACCGTCGCTTTAAAACAAAAGAAAATATCCCCGGTGCGTGAATCACCGCCTCTGGGGTTGGAATTTAATGTATAATATTAAATGTCGTTTTGGGTAGGGGCTAGTCTCATCTGGTGCCCTGTTCCCTGTGGGAGAGAATCATCACCGATCAATGCCGATGTCGCTCACAGAAGCTGTTTTAGGCGATCAATGTCTTGTCTCGTTTACTGCGACACAAGATCTTCACAAACCCAAACCACTTTAGTTATTACCTAATAAATCACATGACTTTTGTCACTTAAATCGAGTTTTCATTTCATTATAATATTCTCCGATATGGCAATTTCCACTATCTTATTAATAACAGAATTGGTTTTATATATTATTTTGTTTTTCTTTATAGATACTGATTCGCCACTGAGCATGCAAGGAGCTTCACTTTGGAACCCAGCCGCCACCCACTACGGATTACCATGTGTGGGCGACCCAATGGACGGGATGACAGACCCTCAGACCAACCCCTACCCATGCCAGTTCTGTGACAAGCGATTCAGCCGTCTCAGTTACCTTAAACGTCACGAACAGGTGAGAGTTTGGATGTTTCAGGTGTTTATTTAGCCCATTGAAACCGGTCATAGATCATTAAATAAATGTCCAACAAAACACATCAAGAGCTTTGTAAAAGTATCGAAATATGAAGCTATGGTATTTTCCTGCGTATTTTGTATATTTAAATATTTAATCTTTGAATTTGTATATTTATCGTGTACTCTATGGGAGGGAGGGAGCCATTTGGCGCATATGTATCTATTATCTGTTATCTGGTGCTCCTATTCTTTAGTTTAAAAGTAAAATAGTTTTGGTCAACACAACTTTATACATCATAATTAATAATTATCATATCTTCAAAGTGTCGAGCCGAAGGTAAATTAAAATTACTCAACTCAACCACTTTTACGAGAGTTACGAGAGGTTCTTGCTTTGCAGTGTAATTGCAGTCATTGATACACACATTCAGTTCACAAATAGTCTTATAATATCATCATGGATTGATTGTTAACGCTTAGTGTGGAAATATGATTTATGCTTCATAGTTAATGGGCTTTTATTCGCCGACGTCGACGTCAAAGAGTAATTAAATTCCTATAGCTACGTAATAAGCAGGCCCCTTGGAGTCTGCGCGGATATATAATCTGTGTCGGCCCGAACTCCGGTAAACCTCTAACTAAATCCCGGATAGAGTGAGGCGACAAAGCCGCCACTAAACTCCTCTATCTCTCTCTCTCTCTCTCTCTCTCCCCTCTACTCTCTATCCGGCCGCGCACCAGACTGCCTGGCTCCACCCCCCTCCCAACCCGTCCATCTCTCCCCAACCAGCTCACTCGCTCCCCAACCTCTCTATAATTACGCTCAGCACGGGCGGAGTACTTGGCGCCATAAACACACACAGCGCCATTGGGCCTGCCTCATAATAATTATGCCTAACTCGCATTGTAATACAACAACCGTTGAACGCCACCATCATCTTAATCATAAATATGTATTCCGCGATTTCACTTGAATTGATCGACACTGTTACTGACTCAATAGTTCTCCATCTCGCGTTTATTTCTCCTATATGCACTGCGGCTGCTGCTGGTGGGGTAGAGTCCCCGCCTGTCAGTCTACAATGGGTTGAACCCGCCATATGTTTCCCGCCCCATCCATTATCTGCGCACCATTGCGTCGAACTCTCCTATTAATTATACTAGACTCTTTCTCTATGTTGTATAGTGAGTAGTCACCCTGCTGTGGCCCGGGCCGCACCCAACCCGCTCCTTCCCATAACAACATCCCCGGTTACCCCAATCGATACTCATATAATCATAGTCGATTGCTTTCTTCTGCGCTGAATTAATTTCGGTCGGAAATTTTTTTTTGGCAGATGTTGTTTGGAATCATAGCGTTTAAATGGCAGTAAAATAACACAATAATGAAATAATGTAAATAACGGAAAAATATATAACACACCAATTATATTAATTTATATTATTGCAGCAAATAACACAATAATATCAATAACACAACATTTATATATAAAACGAATACTATCGTGGCAGTATATCGCAATCGAAAACAAATTGACCAAAAGTCGTTTAAATTATTTTATTTTTTTTAGGTTCATTCGGATAAGATGCCGTTTAAATGCGATTTCTGTCAGCGGTTATTTAAACACAAACGTTCGCGCGACAGACACGTACGACTGCACACCGGAGACAAGAAGTACCACTGTCCGGTAAGTTATCTCAACTATTCCCGGGTCATAGAATGAGGACAGAGTGAGGCATATAATACAAATGTGTTTTCTTCCTCCCACACTACAGAAATATCACACTGAATCTGCAAAATCGGCCCAGGGTAAATCTGATCTGTTTAAACTTTACGTCCATGCGGTGAATTTGGTCATTTTGTAAAAACAATTTAAAATGTCAAATTAAATTTAAAATGACTTTGTCTGTCTGACGGCATCAGTAAAATTTATCTAATAAATGTTAATTTATTGTTTCAAAATGAAAATATAATTTATTTAGCGGTACCTGATATGTTTAGCAGTTCACAACTTTGTTATTAAATAATACAACTTTTATATTTAGGTCTGTACGGCTAGTTTTAGTAGGAGTGATCATCTGAAGATTCATCTAAAGACTCACAACTCGTCCAAACCCTACCAATGTTTGATCTGTAATCGGGGCTACACAACAACGGCAGCACTTACGGCGCACACACAAACACACCATCGTTCTACACCCGGTTAGTTAGTATGAGAAATATATTATATTGTATTATATTTATTTATTTGTATTTTATTTAATATTTTTTTAATCTTTATTTGCGTTACGGGAAGAATAAAATTACATTTTTATTGATTACCATATTTATTGGACCTGTTATCTAATTATACAGTCATTGTTATTAATTTTTGGTTAAAGATATTTCACTTAACCCTTGAACTATTTTTTATTGTTCACTTAATTAATATACATTTTAACAGGACTGTGAGGTCTGAGAATTCTAAAGCAACCGAAACTAGTTAAAAAGTACCAATCAATCCAATTAATTTTTGTATTTAAATCATATTGAAATATGACTTATTTGTTCAATTTTTCGAAGGTTTATGTATTTATTTTATTATCATTATTTTATTTATGATTATTTATTTATTGTTTGTTTGTATTTCAGGTAAAGAGAAGGAATTCCGCTGTCTGCAGTGCACTCTAACGTTCGGTTCAGCGGTCGACTTACAGCAGCACATAATGACCCACGGCGGTATCGGACACAACGACGCAACTAGCGGCGGTCTCAGCAGCTCCGTGCTGCTAGCAGCGCCTCCTGTCGGCCACACTAGGAACCACACGGTCAAATGCAACTCGTGTGGCTGCGGGTTTGCGACGGCGGAGGAGTTGCACTCGCACATCGAGAACTGTCTACCGGCCGTTGTCTCGGATAAACTCAGTTGCGCCGTCTGCGGGGACCTGTTCAACAACCCTGAGTCCTTGAACAGACACATATCGGGGGTCCACATGGGGGGTCCGTCCATGGGGGGCGCCCCCGCCCCCTTGCGCTGCCCCTGCTGCGGCAAGGGGGACTTCGCGTCGCCATCCGTGCTCCGCTTCCATATGGAGACGACCCACTGCGGAGGAGCGCCCCCTCCCGGTGGTGGGCTGCACCTGCGAGCGGCCTGCCCTATCTGCCGTCTCGAGTTCCCTAACGTTCTCGCTCTGGGGGAACACATGCAAATGGCGCACAAACACCTGCTGCCCCCACTGCCGCCCCCACGCCACCCCATGCTCGGGAGCCATCCCCCACCCCACTCAGCCCCGCTCCAATCCCCTCTCGCGCACTACTTCAACCGCCTCCCCTGCCGCTACTGCACCATGTCCTTCGACGACATCTCCCTCCTGGAGGCTCACGTCACCACGGTCCACTCCTACAGTGAACTCCTCCTCGAGCAGCGCGGTTTCTACCACTGCCGGCACTGCACCATCTCGTTCCCGAGCGAACTCGCCTTCCTCGAGCACGCGAGATGTGTCCATGGCTACGGATCCGTCCCAGAAACAGCGCCCCCTGCCGGTGTGCCCTGCACTATGTGTCCCGAGCGGTTCCCTAACTACACACAACTCATTCATCACTTCCAGACTGGGCATCGCGAACTCGCAGACAAACTCCAGTTGGCTTGTATCTACGGTTGTGGGTTCTTCGATAGCGCGGACCAACTAAAACGCCACTTGGAAACTCGTCACCAACTCCCTCAACTTCCTGCCGCCGCTGCCCAACTTTTTAGCCAATCATCATCCGCCTTCGTTCCAGTTTCTTCTTCTGTCTCGGCCTCCGGTAAAGAATTTAACTCCAACGAGAATAATAATTTACCTGCAGCCAAGAGATTAGATGGCCGGGTGGGGGTTCCTGTGACACCCAGTGGGGACGCCGTATCACCCAACAGTGGGCGGGCACTTCCCGCGAGTTCTCCCACCAATGGGAGAGCCCCTCGTCCTATTACACCAACCAATAACCAGTCCCCGCGCTCGGCAACCCCTTCTAACCAGAGATCCCCTCGCTCTGTGACACCCACCAATGGGAGAGGCGCATTCATCGAGGGGGTTCCGATGACACCAACTAGAGAGTCAACAGTGAACACATTAAGCTGTTCCCACTGCGAGGAGAGTTACGCCACCATGGGTGAGTTTCAGGCTCATCTTAAAACTCATATGGACTTGTTCCTTAAGAAGTTTCTCTGCCCCGAATGTGGGTGTAATTTTACCTCGGAGGAAGTTCTCCATTCTCATTTTATATCCCATTACCTTGATGTTAACGTAGAATACTGTTGTAATTCGTGCGATTTGGTTCACAGTAAGTTGGATGAACTGCATAAACATTTGTTAGATAGTCATTCCGTTACGTTGTATAAGTGTGAGTTTTGTGATTCAGTTTTTGACTCAAAGGTCGCCATTCAGGTGCATTTCACGGTGAAACATTCCGATGAGAATCGGTGTTTCCGGTGCGTTAAATGTCCCTACACCGGTACCAATGAACGCGACTTCAAGCAACACATATTAGATGTTCATTCCGATCCAAAAAATACATTTTCAACAAAAAATTTGAAACGTAGGGAACCAAGCGCGGCGCCCCCTGGGGTCAAGTGCGCAATATGTTCAGTGACTTTTGATAGCATTATAAGTTTAGATTCCCATGTAAAGGAAAAACATTGTGGTAAAATGAAATCTGATCAAAATAAAATAAAGTTGGAGTTGAATGATGATGTTGAGGTTAACGTGAAGGTTGATGGGGAAACCCCCGAGAAACAGAAAGCGGAGCGACTTCGTCCTAGAAGCGGGAGTGCCGATTACAACCGTGATACGATGAGCGGTAAGCGCACCGTGGAGTATCATCCCTGCGCACTCTGTTCCGAGGCATTTATATCGCTGTTCGAACTCCAGAAACATAAGGCGAGCCATCTACTCAAACACAACGTCCCCAAGTGCACCTTGTGCAACGCGATATTCGCATCGAGCTCCAACCTCGCCGCTCACATGTTCGAGCACAAATCCAACAATGTCGGGAACACTTGCACTTTCTGCTCGACCAGGGTCCACGACGAACGGGAATATTTCACGCATATAGATGAACACGTCCTGTCCAACACTCCCCTAACCGGTAGACATCTCGAGTGCGTTGTCTGCAAGCAGCCGCTCACCTCCATGACGGAGTTATTGACTCACGCCAAGTTCCACACCAAAGTGATCCCGAATGCTCCGCATCTGTACCGCTGCTCCGTTTGCTACCGCGGATTCGATAGCAAGTCCACTCTCTCCTGTAAGATGGACGGTAACGGTTGTCCTTGTTACGTGTGCGCCGACTGTATAGATAGCTTCTCTCGAGGCCCGCTGGGTGGCGCTTCGGGACACTCGACCAAACACATCCTCCCGTGTCCGCGGTGCAACGCCCAGTTCGAATCGCAACGCGTTCTCGAGGGCCACATGGCGCAGCACATCGAGAAGGAGCGCAACTTCCCGTACCAATGCATCCGATGTCCGGCGATGTTCGCTACTGACTCAGAGATCGAGGCGCACATCGTCCAGGTCCATCTGGCGGACGAGCGACGGAGAGTCGGCGAGTTGCAGCCTCGAGGGGAAACCGAAGTAGCATGTCGGATCTGTAAGAAGTTTCTAGAGAACTCGACGGCCTTGCGGACTCATCTCGTGGAGCACAGCTTCATGAGTAGCGGAATCGAGTGCCCAGTCTGCGCGACCAAATGTGAGTCAATCTGGGAAGTCGAGCAGCATGTTGGTGCGGAACACGCAGACGGACCGTGGCCCAACACATGCCATCTGTGCCCGAGGAGTTTCGTTTTCGAGGCAGAGTTGCAGCACCATATATTGGGCCATTCGGGCTCGCCCCATGATTGTCATCAGTGCCCGCATTGCCATCGGACGTTCACCAACCTCATCAACCTCACTAACCATATGAAGATTCACATGTTGCGAGAAGACAACACCTTCAAGTGCTCCCTCTGCCCCGAGGTTTTCAACGACAGCGCCAATCTTCAGAAGCATTACTTCTCGGTTCACGGAAGCGACTCTGAGAATCTTTCCGGAGGTCGGAAACAAACGTTCCCTTGTTCAGAGTGCTCGGAAGTATTCCCGTGTCTTAGCAACCTCCAAGGACACATGCGGATCCACACGCAGGATAAAACCTTCCCCTGCGGCGACTGCGGGAAGGTTTTCGCTTTGGCTAAGAATCTCACTATCCATCAGCGGAAGCATTCGGGCGAGCGACCGTACGTGTGTCCGGTAACTAACTGCGGTCGCAGGTTCGCCCGCAAGGAGAATCGTAAGGTTCATATGAAGAGCCACAACGGCGTTCGTCCGTTCGTTTGTCCGCATTGCGGAAAGTTCTTCTCCCGGAAGTGTCACGTAAAGGACCACATGAAGACGCACACATTGGAGAAGGATCAGGACTGGCGTTGTCGGGTCTGCAGCCAACCGTGCGCTAATAGGAAGGGGCTTAAGGAACATCTGAGACAGTGCCATGACCTCGTCGAAGAGCCGTCCTCGACTGCGAACGAGACCCCGCTGGACAACGATTCAGTGTCCAGTTACTCCGCCGCCACTCCCGATACCACCGGCAAGTCGATAGAGGAGGATGACGTCATGGAAGATATCACGGATGACGTCAATGTGGACTTGGTAGAGGATATTAATGATGAAGAGGAAGATATCGATATGGATGAGTTCAGCTCTCCCGTCGATTATTCCTCGAGAAAAATTGTAAGTGAGCCTCCCGAGCAGGCGGTTGCTTAAAATTGTGTCATTAATTAAAAAATATATTTTTTAAAAATAGAAAAAAGTTTTGAAAATATAAAAAATTTGAAGTCGTGTTCAGTTTGGTGCTGTTAATGAATGTTTCGGGAATGTGTTATAATTATTCCGAAACTGGTAGTGATTTGATGTAAATTGTTACCACCTTTAATGGTAAACTAGTTACAGTGTTAGGATAACTGTAGATTTGTGGGTATATTACATTAGATATTCTATTTGCATTCAATTTGTTAACTTTTTTTTATATATTATGAATATTAGTATTTGTTGTGGATTAAATGTTTTTTTAGATAGAAAAAAATATTTGTCATAAAATATTCTAGTTTTTAATGAAGGTCCATAATTTTGTTAAATTTTTAGTTGGGTTTTGGTTTCAATTAAGTTTTTAATTTAATTGGATTGGTATTTTACAAATAATTTACATTTTTCCTCTTTCGTCTACTGTGTTACATGTGCAGGGTGATGCTGGTTTTGTTTCCATTACACGTTTAGATTTTAGAGATTAACTTAATTAAATCGATCACAGATTTTCCCAGATTTGAGTTTCAATTATTAGTGTACTTTAATATTTCCCACCTTTGCTGTTTTAAGTGTGAAATAATGTTCGAAGTAATTGTCAACTATTAATTAATTATTACCGGTAATATTTTTTGTTCTCTGTTTGGATTTAATCATATAAAAGCCTTTAGCTTTAACTTTATTGTAGTTGATATTTAGTATTTAGAATTTTCAATGTAACATTTTAGGTTCGATTTCACATCCACATCCTTTCAAAGATATTATATTAATTAATCAGTTACTTACTTTATTTATCTGTTCCATTATTGCTACAATAATTAAGAATTTACTTCCTTGCATGCCCTAAATATTGTGGTTTACATTGGTTATTTAATTTAGTCAAATTATATTTATAGGTTATTTAATTTACAATTTACTTAACTACATTACAAGTTAAGTGTTAACTTTCGGAATGTTGCGGTTAATGTGTAGACCAATTAATATTGTGTACCAAACTGATTAAAATATGGTTTTGGGTTAATATTCCGCGGTAATTAAATGTACAGGTAAATTTATACAGTTCCTTGGTATGTACGTGCAATAATCATATAATTAGTTCACATAAATTATATTGTAAAAGGTCCATAACAATATATTTTGTATTGTATGAGGTTATGGAGGTTAAATACGACAAGTTACGGAAGCGGGGAGCTGCAAATATTAGCGGCTATTCAATAATTGTTATCCACAGCTATTTATCCACATTCTCTGTAACTTATTCACCCCACGGTAAGTTTTAATATAGCAGTTTATTTCAAATGATCCTTGAATTATCCTCAACATTAGTAGATTTATCCCCCATTCGCATAGTTAATCCTACAAAATGTAATTTATTTTAAATATTGCCTTTCCTCCTATCGAAATCACTGAATTTCCGTGAAAATCGCTAGACGTATTCTACAGGGTTGGGAGGTGCACGTAACTCTTAAATAAATTGCGATGCGCATAAAATAAAAGCGGAAAAAATGTAATCATGTGTCACGTATTTCTGAATCTTATTCTTCCGCGGGAAAGTGCAATCTTAAATGACGAATCAGAAAGGAAATTGATTTAAATTATAAAAATATTTAAGTTTAAATGTGGTAGTACAGTAGTTACACTAATTATTCACGGTAGTCTGCATGTTTCTAAACCTGTTCCTTTCCCAGCGTGTAAACCCGGATTCTTTACAATGAGTGGGTTCGAACTCGGTTCCTTCGATTCGGCGCCGTTTTGTGATATATTCTGGATGTATTTCCATTTCGTAGACATAAAAACCCCAAGAATAATAAGCCTATACCTTAAACAACTACCGTATTTACTCGAATAAGAGCCGGGCGTTTAAGTTTATAAATTGCCTATTTGGGAGGCGTGAATTCGAGGGGGGCGTTTATTCGGGTAAGGCGTTTATTCGGGGGAGGCGTTTATTCGGGGGAGGCGTTTATTCGAGGGAGGCGTTTATTCGAAGGAGGCGTTTATTCGAGGGAGGCGTGAATTCGAGGGGGGCGTTTATTCGAGGAAGGCTTTTAAGTTCCAAATTGTCTGGTTCGAGTGGGGGCGTTTATGTTTATGTTCCAGATATTCAGCATTTTGAATCTAAATATCCAAATAAAGAATGTTGTTAAATTCAAGAAAAAAGTTAAACAAATGAAATAATTCAAATAAAACCAGGTATCCATTACAGATTAACTTTCACTTCTGTAATGATCAATCAACACTCTGTAGACCTACTCAACCTGTAGTATATTATACCGGTAACTGTTGAAGTGGTCTAATTAGAATTGCATAAATATACAATTTTACTCCTCTCATTTTTGTGCATTCATGCAGGTCTTTAATATATTAATTGTTGAAATGGTTGAAATTGGTTAAAGGCTTCAAAAGTTATCAATTGAATTTTTAATTACAGACGGACAGACAGACAGACGGACATTACATTTGGCTCTCCCCTATATATTAATGATAATTGTGTGCTAGAGGCATCGCTCACGAATCGTGGCTCGCCCCACATTGTAATAATATTCAACGCCGGGGCGTTTATTCGGGGAAGACGTTTAAGTTGCTAATTTGAGGGTAAGGGGGGCGTTAATTCGAGGGGGGCTCTTATTCGAGTAAATACGGTACTTCGCAATTCTACCCTTAAAATACACGTCCACCCACATTCCGACAGGACTTAGAACTAGATTTTTTACAAGAATTTCGGTTGCTCTGGATACCTGTTGTTAAAGTTATGGGAACCTGCGGCATCAGAATGAGTTGCCTAGTGCGGCAATTGGGTTATTATAGTGAAGGGCTCTAATGAGTTGGGTTGTTTGAAGGTCCCGTCAACGTGAACAATGAAGGAATTAGCGATCTCGGTAAGCCTATCTCGCAATGAATGAATTACTCTTCGTACAAAGTGTATCCCAATGCCGCATACTTTGTGACTATTGTTCGCCCTACTAGGTGCGCAATAGCAACCCTATAGGGGTGAGCGATAGCGACACTAAGTAGCAGTATCTGCTACGTATTGCAACCAACCACTAGCCTCGTCTGTGCACCTGGTTGTATTGTATGTAGGCCTGCCTATAGCCTATATGCTACCAATCGTATTGGGTCAAAGCGAAGGGCTGAATGCGAATGGGACGAAGGTCCGAATGAGGCGAAGGTCCTAAATTAGCCATTCGGGGCGCTGCTGTTTGGAATTAACAAAAATTGTCACATTACTTCCTATTGACTCTTATTGTTTTGGTTAGAATAACGTGCCTCTATACCCTGCTCCTAAATTTACCTATTCGGATTCGGATCTTCCTCCCATTCCGTCTTTCGTACTAAGTGCTGTTCAACTAGTTGAAAGTCCAACTATTTTAGTTGTCTTAAAGTGGTTTTATTTAACTTGTCACTGTGAATTTAGTTAGTTAACGGGGTTTTAAAGAAATGGCTGACTTTCAACTAAAATCTAACTAAATTCCGAAAGCTGAAGGCAGGATCCCTCTGAGCCAGTATCCCAGTGTGCCAAACAAGTTTCATATTTAAGACTTACCACTCACGGTGCAAAGCTGCAAAATTGATCTCCCTAGCTGCTGCTAAGTTGTTTGCCAAGCCCATTGTTAAGTTAAGCATATGAAAAACCATTCTCATATAGTTTCTGAGGTGTTGCGAAACGGCAATAACAACCGTTGGCTATGGTCACCTGAAATATTAAACATTTTGGTATTTAGTTAAGTTTTAGTTGAATTTTCAACTATTACATATTTAACTAAACACCTCAAAATTAGTTGAAATAATGAGTTAACTTGTCATTTATATTTATTTATTTAGGTTTAGTTAATTTGTCACTACAAAATTATTTGAACAGCACTGTCCGTACTGTAACCCCATCAATTGCTAGTGGCTAGTGCCATAAACCTGGTATACCGGTGCATTTACATGTCATACTCGATAGGCATTGACACTAATGCTGTAGATCCATTTTATGTGACACTAATGCTGTAGGTCTACTTTATGTGACACTAATTCTGTAGGTCCACTTTATGTGACACTAATGCTGTAGGTCCACTTTAAGTGACACTAATGCTGTAGGTCCACTTTATGTGACACTAATGCTGTAGGTCCACTTTATGTGACACTAATGTTGTAGGTCCACTTTATATGGAGTGATGTTGTAGGTCCTCTTTATGTGACACTAATGCTGTAGGTCCACTTTATATGGAGTGATACTGTAGGTCCGCTTTATGTGACACTAATGCTGTAGGTCCACTTTATGTGACACTAATGCTGTAAGTCCACTTTATATGGAGTGATGCTGTAGGTCCACTTTATATGACACTAATGCTGTAGGTCCACTTTATGTGACACTAATGCTGTAGGTCCACTTTATGTGACACTAATGCTGTAGGTCCACTTTATGTGACACTAATGCTGTAAGTCCACTTTATATGGAGTGATGCTGTAGGTCCACTTTATGTGACACTAATGCTGTAGGTCCACTTTATATGGAGTGATGCTGTAGGCCTTCTACTATAGGGCGCCGTTCCGGCCAAAAGTACCTGACATTCTCGGCCCGAGAATGTAGATCAAACTCGGCCTGAGAATGCAAACTCGGCCTGAGAATGCAAGCTCGAGCCCGAGAATGCAAACTCGGCCGAGTATGCAAACTCGGGCCGAGGAATGCCATTTACTCGGGCCGAGATTGCATCTCGGCCCGAGTTTGCATTCTCGGGCCGAGTATGCATACTCGGGCCGAGATTCATATCTAGGCCCGAGTATGCATTCTCGGGCCGAGTTTGAATTCTCGGGCAGAGATTGCATTCTCGGGCCGAGTTTCCATCCTCGGGCCGAGTTTCCATTCTCGGGACGAGCTTGCATTCTCGGGCCGAGATTATATTCTAGGCCCGAGTTTGCATTCTCGGGCCGAGTTTGAATTTTCGGGCAGAGTTTGCATTCTCGGGCCGAGTTTGCATTCTCGGGCCCAGATTATATTCTAGGCCCGAGTTTGCATTCTCGGGCCGAGTTTGAATTCTCGGGCAGAGTTTCATTCTCGGGCCGAGTTTGCATTCTCGGGCCCAGATTATATTCTAGGCCCGAGTTTGCATTCTCGGGCCGAGTTTGAATTATCGGGCCGAGTTTGCATTGTCGAGCCGAGTTTGCATTCTCGGGCCGAGTTTGCATTCTCGGGCCGAGTTTCCATTCTCGGGCCGAGTTTGCATTCTCGGGACGAGTTTGCATTCTCGGGCCGAGATTATTTTCTAGGCCCGAGTTTGCATTCTCGGGCCGAGTTTGCATTCTTGGGCCGAGTTTGCATTCTCGGGCCGATATTATATTCTACGCCCGAGTTTGCATTCTCGGGCCGAGTTTGAATTCTCGGGCCGAGTTTGCATTCTCGGGCCGAGTTTGCATTCTCGGGCCAAGTTTGCATTCTCGGGCCGAGTTTGCATACTCGGGCCGAGTTTACATTCTCAGGCCGAGATTATATGCATTCTCGGGCCGAGTTCGCATTTTCGGGCCGAGTTTGCATTATCGGGCCGAGATTGCATTCTCGGGCCGAATTTGCATTCTCGGGCCGAGTTTGCATTCTCGGGCCGAGTTTGCATTCTCGGGCCGAGTTTGCATTCTCGGGCCGAGTTTGCATTCTCGGGCCGGGTTTGCTTTCTCGGGCCGAGATTATATTCTAGGCCCAAGTTTGCATTCTCGGGCCGAGTTTGAATTCTCGGGCAGAGTTTTGCATTCTCGGGCCGAGTTTGCATTCTCGGGCCGAGATTATATTCTAGGCCCGAGTTTGCATTCTCGGGCCGGGTTTGCTTTCTCGGGCCGAGATTATATTCTAGGCCCGAGTTTGCATTCTCGGGCCGAGTTTGAATTCTCGGTCAGAGTTTTGCATTCTCGGGCCGAGTTTGCATTCTCGGGCAGAGTTTCATTCTCGGGCCGAGTTTGCATTCTCGGGCCCAGATTATATTCTAGGCCCGAGTTTGCATTCTCGGGCCGAGTTTGAATTATCGGGCCGAGTTTGCATTGTCGAGCCGAGTTTGCATTCTCGGGCCGAGTTTGCATTCTCGGGCCGAGTTTGCATTCTCGGGCCGAGTTTCCATTCTCGTGCCGAGTTTGCATTCTCGGGCAGAGTTTGCATTCTCGGGCCGAGTTTGCATTCTCGGGCCGAGTTTGCATTCTTGGGCCGAGTTTGCATTCTCGGGCCGAGTTTGCATTCTCGGGCAGAGTTTGCATTCTCGGGCCGAGTTTGCATTCTCGGGCCCAGATTATATTCTAGGCCCGAGTTTGCATTCTCGGGCCGAGTTTGAATTATCGGGCCGAGTTTGCATTGTCGAGCCGAGTTTGCATTATCGGCCCGAGTTTGCATTCTCGGGCCGAGATTATATTCTAGACCCGAGTTTGCATTCTCGGGCCGAGTTTGCATTCTCGGGCCGAGTTTGAATTTTCGGGCAGAGTTTGCATTCTCGGGCCGAGTTTGCATTCTCGGGCCGAGATTATATTCTAGACCCGAGTTTGCATTCTCGGGCCGAGTTTGAATTTTCGGGCAGAGTTTGCATTCTCGGGCCGAGTTTGCATTCTCGGGCCCAGATTATATTCTAGGCCCGAGTTTGCATTCTCGGGCCGAGTTTGCATTCTCGGGCCGAGTTTGAATTATCGGGCAGAGTTTGCATTCTCGGGCCGAGTTTGCATTCTCGGGCCGAGATTATATTCTAGGCCCGAGTTTGCATTCTTGGGCCGAGTTTGCATTCTCGGGCCGAGATTATATTCTAGGCCCGAGTTTGCATTCTCGGGCCGAGTTTGAATTATCGGGCCGAGTTTGAATTCTCGGGCCGAGTTTGCATTCTCGGGCCGAGTTTGCATTCTCGGGCCGAGTTTGCATTCTCGGGCCGAGTTTGCATTCTCGGGTCGAGATTATATTCTAGGCCCGAGTTTGCATTCTCGGGTCGAGTTTGAATTCTCGGGCAGAGTTTGCATTCTCGGGCCGAGTTTGCATTTTCGGGCCGAGATTATATACTAGGCCCGAGTTTGCATTCTCGGGCCGAGATATATTCTAAGCCCGAGTTTGCATTCTCGGGCCGAGTTTGAATTCTCGGGCCGAGATTATATTCTAGACCCGAGTTTGCATTCTCGGGCCGAGTTTGAATTTTCGGGCAGAGTTTGCATTCTCGGGCCGAGTTTGCATTCTCGGGCCGAGATTATATTCTAGACCCGAGTTTGCATTCTCGGGCCGAGTTTGAATTTTCGGGCAGAGTTTGCATTCTCGGGCCGAGTTTGCATTCTCGGGTCCAGATTATATTCTAGGCCCGAGTTTGCATTCTCGGGCCGAGTTTGAATTATCGGGCAGAGTTTGCATTCTCGGGCCGAGTTTGCATTCTCGGGCCGAGATTATATTCTAGGCCCGAGTTTGCATTCTTGGGCCGAGTTTGCATTCTCGGGCCGAGATTATATTCTAGGCCCGAGTTTGCATTCTCGGGCCGAGTTTGCATTCTCGGGCCGAGTTTGAATTATCGGGCCGAGTTTGAATTCTCGGGCCGAGTTTGGATTCTCGGGCCGAGTTTGCATTCTCGGGCCGAGTTTGCATTCTCGGGCCGAGTTTGCATTCTCGGGCCGAGTTTGCATTCTCGGGTCGAGATTATATTCTAGGCCCGAGTTTGCATTCTCGGGGCGAGTTTGAATTCTCGGTCAGAGTTTGCATTTTCGGGCCGAGATTATATACTAGGCCCGAGTTTGCATTCTCGGGCCGAGATATATTCTAAGCCCGAGTTTGCATTCTCGGGCCGAGTTTGAATTATCGGGCCGAGTTTGAATTCTCGGGCCGAGTTTGGATTCTCGGGCCGAGTTTGCATTCTCGGGCCGAGTTTGCATTCTCGGGCCGAGTTTGCATTCTCGGGTCGAGATTATATTCTAGGCCCGAGTTTGCATTCTCGGCCCGAGTGTGCATTCTCGGGCCGAGTTTGCATTTTCGGGCCGAGATTATATACTAGGCCCGAGTTTGCATTCTCGGGCCGAGATATATTCTAAGCCCGAGTTTGCATTCTCGGGCCGAGTTTGAATTCTCGGGCCGAGTTTGCATTCTCGGGCAGATTTTGCATTCTCGGGCCGAGTTCGCATTATCGGGCCGAGATTGCATTCTCGGCCCGAATATGCATTCTCGGGGCGAGTTCGCATTCTCGGGGCGAGTTCGCATTCTCGGGCCGAGTTTGCATTCTCGGTCAGAGTTTGCATTCTCGGGCAGATTTTGCATTCTCGGGCCGAGTTTGCATTCTCGGCCCGAGTATGCATTCTCGGGCCGAGTTCGCATTCTCGGGCCGAGTTTGCATTATCGGGCCGAGATTGCATGCTCGGGCCGAGTTTGCATTCTCGGGCCGAGTTTGCATTCTCGGGCCCAGATTATATTCTAGGCCCGAGTTTGCATTCTTGGGCCGAGTTTGCATTCTCGGGGCCGAGATTATATTCTAGGCCCGAGTTTGCATTCTCGGGCCGAGTTTGAATTCTCGGGCCGAGTTTGCATTCTCGGGCCGAGTTTGCATTCTCGGGCCGAGATTATATTCTAGGCCCGAGTTTGCATTCTCGGGTCGAGTTTGAATTCTCGGGCAGAGTTTGCATTCTCGGGCCGAGTTTGCATTTTCGGGCCGAGATTATATACTAGGCCCGAGTTTGCATTCTCGGGCCGAGATATATTCTAAGCCCGAGTTTGCATTCTCGGGCCGAGTTTGAATTCTCGGGCCGAGTTTGCATTCTCGGGCCGAGTTTGCATTCTCGGGCCGAGTTTGAATTCTCGGGCCGAGTTTGCATTCTCGGGCAGATTTTGCATTCTCGGGCCGAGTTTGCATTCTTGGGACGAGATTGCATGCTCGGGCCGAGTTTGCATTCTTGGGCCGAGTTTGCATTATCGGGCCCAGATTATATTCTAGGCCCGTGTTTGCATTCTCGGGCCGAGTTTGCATTCTCGGGCCGAGTTTGCATTCTCGGGCCGAGTTTACCTTCTCGGGCCCAGATTATATTCTAGGCCCGTGTTTGCATTCTCGGGTCGAGTTTGTTTTCTCGGGCCGAGATTATATTCTAGGCCCGAGTTTGCATTCTCGTCCCGAGTTTGCATTCTCGGGGCGAGTTTGCATTCTCGGGCAGAGTTTGCATTCTCGGGCCGAGTTTGCATTCTCGGGCTGAGTTTGCATTCTCGGGCCCAGATTATATTCTAGGCCCGTGTTTGCATTCTCGGGGCGAGTTTGCATTCTCGGGCAGAGTTTGCATTCTCGGGCCCAGATTATATTCTAGGCCCGTGTTTGCATTCTCGGGCCGAGATTATATTCTAGGCCCGAGTTTGCATTCTCGGGCCGAGTTTGAATTCTCGGGCAGAGTTTTGCATTCTCGGGCCGAGTTTGCATTCTCGGGCAGAGTTTCATTCTCGGGCCGAGTTTGCATTCTCGGGCCCAGATTATATTCTAGGCCCGAGTTTGCATTCTCGGGCCGAGTTTGAATTATCGGGCCGAGTTTGCATTGTCGAGCCGAGTTTGCATTCTCGGGCCGAGTTTGCATTATCGGGCCGAGTTTGCATTCTCGGGCCGAGTTTGCATTCTCGGGGCGAGTTTGCATTCTCGGGCCGAGTTTGCATTCTCGGACCGAGATTATATTCTAGGCCCGAATTTGCATTCTCGGGCCGAGTTTGCATTCTCGGGCAGAGTTTGCATTCTCGGGCCCAGATTATATTCTAGGCCCGTGTTTGCATTCTCGGGCCGAGATTATATTCTAGGCCCGAGTTTGCATTCTCGGGCCGAGTTTGCATTCTCGGGCAGAGTTTCATTCTCGGGCCGAGTTTGCATTCTCGGGCCCAGATTATATTCTAGGCCCGAGTTTGCATTCTCGGGCCGAGTTTGAATTATCGGGCCGAGTTTGCATTGTCGAGCCGAGTTTGCATTCTCGGGCCGAGTTTGCATTATCGGGCCGAGTTTGCATTCTCGGGCCGAGTTTGCATTCTCGGGGCGAGTTTGCATTCTCGGGCCGAGTTTGCATTCTCGGACCGAGATTATATTCTAGGCCCGAATTTGCATTCTCGGGCCGAGTTTGCATTCTCGGCCCGAGTTTGCATTCTCGGACCGAGTTTTGAATTCTCGGGCAGAGTTTGCATTCTCGGGCCGAGTTTGAATTCTCGGGCCGAGTTTGCATTCTCGGGCCGAGTTTGCATTCTCGGGCCGAGTTTGCATTCTCGGTTTGCCGGAACGGCGCCCCATATTCTACGGTTAGTTAAGCGTTATTGTAAGACGTTAATCTATCACCGAATTCACATTCTGCCCAACTTTTAAAAACACAGACAGACATCAATCCTATATGGCTATGATATAAGATGATCTCATCTATAAAGCATAACTTAATTACTCTGCTTGCCTTCTATAACTCCTACGATTTACTTCGAAATATTTCGATTGGGGGAAATTAAACGTTTCTAATGGGATATTTCGTTCAATAATAACTTCGATATAAATTCGCATTAAAAGCTTTATAATGGAATTAATATATTTCCCATTGTCGTTTGATCCGCTCCAATCCACGCAGGCGACACAAGGTCTCCTCTCCTTTCAAACTTAGCGTTTGGATCAGTTGCGGCAGTTTGGTGAGCCAATTGAATGACAAATAGCGACCAATAATAGTAATAATAATAATTACTGATATCGACTGTCTGCGATCTGGTTTAGTCGCAGATGAAAAATTGAAAGCAACGTTTGATGTAGTCCTATAATATACTACTAGGATCGGCATGCTGCATTGCAGCTGCATTTTTAAGAATGCTGTGCCGGCTTGTCAACAAAATTGCACCGCCACAACTCCCTATCACCCATGACATTTGCTAGATCATCCGCATCTTTAAGGCCAGTGTCCTTTAAGATGCGTCTCAAGAAAGTCATGGGCTGTCCACCATGCTTATTCACTCCATGAGGCTGCCAAAGTACAAGATTATGCACTGGCTGGTCCTCACGGCGAAAGCAATGTCCTGCAAAGCGGAGGCGATTTTGTTCTAGTGTCAAGCTTGGGGGAACCAATGAGACACCTCCAATGTTATATAGTGTCTGGTTGGAGATGTGTGCATTGTACTTGACACAATGTACCCGGCGTAGCATTCTTGTGAATGTGCCATCCAGAGATTTGGTGTCCTCAGCAGTTAGAGCCCAGCATGGACTCCCGTAGAGGAGTACTGGAACTACTGCTGCTCTAAATAATCGGACCTTAAGTTTCCGATTAATTCTAGGTGACTTCCAAATCCTGGAAAGCCTATTCAAGGCTGCCCATGCCTTTCCCTTACGTATTCGAAGGTCCTCACCTGACTTCCGGATCCATGATCCCAGGTAACAGAAGTCGTCCACATGCTCAAGCATACCATCCTTTGAGCTTATGCTCATCCGATCAGAGACTTGCTGAGGACTTTCAAAGTTAACTGTCAGAATTTTGGTCTTTCTGGAGTTAATAAAAAGACCAACACTAGAAGCAGCATGTTCTAATGAGCTGAGGAGCCGCTGGGCTCCCTCTAATGATTCTGAGAGTACTCCTAAGTCATCAGCAAAGTCTAGATCAGTTAGGTACTTGGCAGGATTTCCTCGACTTCTGGAGCCAGTAGGTGGAGTTATCATCACCCCATCATCATTATGATGATCTAAGGACATGCGTAGAACATAGTCAACCACAATAATGAACAAGAATGGTGCAAGTGTGTCTCCTTGGAGGACGCCCCATAACACTTCAAATGGTTCTGTGTCACCGTCAACAGTAGACACAAATGTTGTCGAACCATCGTATACTGATCTGATTGCTGCAATAATTTCATCAGGAATCCCATATAATGAAAGTATGCTGAACATACGTGAGCGAGAGACTGAATCAAAGGCCTTGAAGAAGTCAACAAAGATAACAGCCAGATGCCTGTCTTTCTTTTTTGATAACTCTTCAATTATCCTTCTAAGTGCCAAAATGGGCTCCATGGTCCCACGACCTTTACGGAACCCATTCTGATTTCCACGTAGCAGTCTCTCAATGGGATCCCTGATGCGATTTAATAGAATTCTATTGTATAGTTTTGCAGCAATCGAGATCAATGAGATTCCCCGAAAAGAACCATAGAGTGTTAGGTTGCCCTTCTTGGGAACTGGCACCAACTTATTTGTTTTCATTTCTTGTGGGACTCTTGTTGTACGGTACATGTCTACTATGATGGGATAGATGAGCTTTAAACACTCAGGTATTTTAAAGACCTCAGGGGGAACACCATCTACTCCACTGGCACGATTGGTCTTAATGCTCTTTGCAGCAGCCTTCACTTCTGCAAAGGAGATATCGCCAATGGGAATATCTGGGAGTACAGACTCAGACACTTTTACTTCTATAAAGTTATCAGGCAATACCCTGTCATTATTGAGGAGCTTTTCAAAGTGGGCTTTCCAACCATTGAGGCGATCGGCTGGTGATTCAGCCTTAACCTTGGTGGTTGGTTGGCTTTTCCGCCCAGTAAGCAGATTGATCGATTTCCATGCCTGGGATGATTGCCTGCTGTCGTCAGCATCATTGATGGCATCAACCTGTTGGTTTATTAGCTCCTGTAGATTAACAGAGTACTGCCTGTTCAGGGACCTAGATGCAGCTTTAACTGCATTCTTGGCCGCTGTAGTCTGTTTGAGTCGGGACTCTTTCTGCGCCTTATGAAGGTCATTTCGGCACTTCTGAATTTTGTTGTCAGTCCAGGGGGCCCTTTTCCTGTTTCGAGGGTATACAGGAACTGTTTCTGCAGCTGCTAACTTAACTGCTTCTGTAAAGGCAGTATAGCCCTCACAGTGATCTGCCGCCTCAGAGGCAAGAGCCTCATACCTGTTGCTCAGCTGTAGTGTGAAGCTGGATCTCACACTTGGCTGTTGCAACAGAGAGGACCAGTCATGCCGTGGCAAGGCAGATTTCGTTGTTCTGCTAGCACGCAGACTAAGTCTTACCTTGGCCACAATAAGGCGGTGATCACTGGAGAAGGGTCGAAGTGTAAATGCATTACAGTCTTGTATAGAGCTCCTGTATTTCCTACGAAACAGAATATGGTCTATCTGGGACTTGTGACCACTGGGTCCACTATGAGTCCATAGCTTTCCAGTTCGCTTCTTGAACTGGGTTCCAGCCGAAAACAATCCATTTCCAGAGATAAAATCCTGAAGATGGACAGAATTTCGGTTAACACTATTGCTATAGACCCAGGGCGATGTAGGTGATTGATGCAGACTTGCATTAAAGTCTCCCAGGAATGTTAAGAATGCATGCTGATCCACTCCATCAGTTGCTGCTTGTAGATTGTGGTAGAAATTTTCCACCTCCTCTACAGGGGCAACACTAGTTGGAGAGTAGCACACAATCAGAACCACCTTAGGAAACTTCTTAGCCAGTCTTCCAGAACATGAGAAGTGGCAACGGATGATGCGGTTAGAGATTTGGTCTATTTTGTCCAATGCTGCATGTGCAGTTGGATTCATCAATAGACCAATTCCACCATTGCCACTATCATCTGCTGACGCGAGGGCGAGTCGCCAACCGCCCCCCATGTCCTTAATCAGAACCTCATCAGTCTGTCCAGTCTGCATTCGGTGCTCTTGAACACCCACTGCGCTAAGAGAAAGCTTATCTGCCAAGGCAGTCAGCTCACCTTGTCGCATTGGGGACCCGAGTGTTAGGGTGTTTACTGAGGCTAGTCTAGTGACTTGCCTCAGATTCACCAATGGCTTTGTTGGTCGGGGTGGAACATGAGAGTAGCCTCCAACTCCAGAATCCCTCTCCCCATCACAATCTGGCCTCCCTGGTGACCCAGGGTTTGGGCCAGAAAGGTCATCAGGAAAGGGACTCAAAGAATTGTTGGCTGCTCTCTCTCCAGTAGGGGGTGAGACAGGCAGCCGGTCAGGAGTTAACTGACGCCTGTGAGGCCGATTGTGTCCGGTAATTCCACTGGCCTCTAGTGGCCGGACCTCCGCATTGCTAATGTAATCCATAGTGGGGGTTGGGGGGTGCTTTTTTGCCGAGTCAGCTCTCGGGGCAAATACCACACCCTGGTTTGCCATTCCACAGGGTGGGTGTCGCAATGGAGTCAGATATGAGGCCCATCACCCATATCTACTCTGGCGTACATGACCCACCATTGGCTGTTGCAGCTCATCTGCTGGGTCATGCCCTGTACCCTTGCTGCCAGGTGCAGGTCGCAGTGAAGTGCCCTCAGAGTGGACATGAGAACACTCTACTCCTAACCAGCCATTGGTAGATCACCATCTGCCTGGTCAGGCCATATACCCCTGCAGCCAAGTATATGGGTCCTTAATCCAGGACCAAGGGCGTCCTTATCCCAGAACGAAGGGGGTCCTAGTTACAGGACCAGATTTGCCCTAGTAAGAGGGTCTATGCAGCTACAGGTGGCACCTCCTTTATGCTGCATGGAGGTGGCAAGTTTTCTTGATCAATGACCTAGAATACCTGACCTGACCTAGTATAATATAATATATGATATAAGTATGATATAAGTATGATATAATATAATGATGAGTCGAGTCGAGCATTAAGCATACTTATATTGACGGGAGGGCAATGAGTGCTAGTAAGCACTGACTGACTCAATCATTGTAGTGCAGTGGTTTTTGTTCATATTGACGGGAGGGAAATGAGTGCTAGTAAGCACTGACTCAATCATTGTGCAGTGGTTTTTGTTCATATTGACGGGAGGGCAATGAGTGCTAGTAAGCACTGATTCAATCATTGTGCAGTGGGTTTTGTTCATATTGACGGGAGGGCAATGAGTGCTAGTAAGCACTGACTGACTCAATCATTGTGCAGTGGGTTTTGTTCATATTGACGGGAGGGCAATGAGTGCTAGTAAGCACTGACTGACTCAATCATTGTAGTGCAGTGGTTTTTGTTCATATTGACGGGAGGGAAATGAGTGCTAGTAAGCACTGACTCAATCATTGTGCAGTGGTTTTTGTTCATATTGACGGGAGGGCAATGAGTGCTAGTAAGCACTGACTGACTCAATCATTGTAGTGCAGTGGTTTTTGTTCATATTGACGGGAGGGAAATGAGTGCTAGTAAGCACTGACTCAATCATTGTGCAGTGGTTTTTGTTCATATTGACGGGAGGGCAATGAGTGCTAGTAAGCACTGACTCAATCATTGTAGTGCAGTGGTTTTTGTTCATATTGACGGGAGGGAAATGAGTGCTAGTAAGCACTGACTCAATCATTGTGCAGTGGTTTTTGTTCATATTGACGGGAGGGCAATGAGTGCTAGTAAGCACTGATCTCAATCATTGTAGTGCAGTGGTTTTTGTTCATATTGACGGGAGGGCAATGAGTGCTAGTAAGCACTGACTCAATCATTGTAGTGCAGTGGTTTTTGTTCATATTGACGGGAGGGAAATGAGTGCTAGTAAGCACTGACTCAATCATTGTGCAGTGGTTTTTGTTCATATTGACGGGAGGGCAATGAGTGCTAGTAAGCACTGACTCAATCATTGTAGTGCAGTGGTTTTTGTTCATATTGACGGGAGGGCAATGAGTGCTAGTAAGCACTGACTCAATCATTGTAGTGCAGTGGTTTTTGTTCATATTGACGGGAGGGCAATGAGTGCTAGTAAGCAATGATTCAATCATTGTGCAGTGGGTTTTGTTCATATTGACGGGAGGGCAATGAGTGCTAGTAAGCACTGACTGACTCAATCATTGTGCAGTGGGTTTTGTTCATATTGACGGGAGGGCAATGAGTGCTAGTAAGTACTGACTCAATCATTGTGCAGTGGGTTTTGTTCATATTGACGGGAGGGCAATGAGTGCTAGTAAGCACTGACTGACTCAATCATTGTGCAGTGGTTTTTATTCATATTGACGGGAGGGCAATGAGTGCTAGTAAGCACTGACTCAATCATTGTATTGTGGTTTTTGTTCCAATTGACGAGTCTTTAATATTATCTTTCTTTAAATAATATATATGATAATTGAACTTTCCCATTCATTGGCGTGAAATTTTAGTGAATATTACCGGATATGTGAGGTGGGGGGATTCGACGCAATCTAAAATCATTCATCTCGAGAGGAAAATCAACGCTAATAACATCTGACTGAATATTGATAATGAAAATAAAACTGTAATCTTTGCTATTAACTTTTGTTTTTTATTTTGTGGTTAGAATAAAGTGCCACTGTAACCGGCTGTATTACGTTAATTGATAATGAACATTGTTAATTTGCCGAGTTGAGATATTAATTCGCCGAGATTAAATCCCCCCCCCCCCCCCCTTCCCCTGACCCTGTCTTCAGAACCTGGTATTCCTTGTAAAGCTAGAGAGTTACGATTAGTTTATTTTTACATGATGTTTTTGGACGGGAGAACGCGACAACAGCTTACTGTGTTCCGGTTAGGCCTACGGGATAGCAGTACTAACGAGGGGTCTCAGGGCGGGGGTGTGGTTACTGGTTTGTGTATCCGATAATCGGCGGCGATTGTCAGGAGACGATGAACTGCGTGGTTCCTTCCTGAGTCCCTCATCGCAACATCATGAAGCCGCATCTAATTGAAGGACGTTCTGAGTACATCTTTACGGGCCATTTCAATGTCACAATGTTTCTCAACTGGTAATTAGGGAGTTATAAGGGAGTTCCTACACGGACGTGATAATCTTTCTATTTGCCTATAGTAAGTTGGGTGATTAATGACTCAAGTAGAACTGCGTTTTCAAAATTCACATAATTAAAAAGCAATCTGTCACAAGCCCATATCCTAGTTACCTAGCCAATTTGTAAATTTATGTTAAAAATATAGTTAACCCTGTTATTGATACCAAATATTAATTTTTTATTAGTTAATTGAATGGAAATTATCCGTTTCAATAAATTTTATCCCGCAACTAACTTTTCCAATTTGAAATTACAGTATATTCGACTCTTTTTTTCCATCCCCTCGCATGTATAACATGTGGGGCGAGCCACGCAGTCAGGGCGAGCCTTTGCGCACAATTATGATTAGTAAATAGGGCAAAAAGTCATGTCCGTCTGTCTGTCCGTCTGTCTGTCCTTCTGTCTGTCCGTCTGCAATGAAAAATTCATTCGTAAACAACTTTTGTAAATTTTAACCATTTTCAACCAAATTTTGTATGGGCATACTAGAGAAAAATTTCCAATATTTTTGAAAGTTACGTGCAAATACCTCTCGAACTCTGGGCTCCAGATCAAATCGAACTTGTTTCGAACTTGCTCAAGTTCGCGTGCTGCGCGAAGCCCCACGAACGTGTTCATTTACAATGGATACTATTGGACGGATACAGCAGCTTATCTTATACAGTACAACTGGTACACAATTTTCATCTTTATCGAACTACTTCTACTTGTGTTAATAATTGATTCAATGTGGTAATTCTTTATCACAACGGTCGTTTGGTTTAAACGATTCCCATTAGCTAATATTTTATAACCTTGAGTTTAAAATGAGATCCCTCATTCATTACTCAAAAGCATTGGCGTAATTCGACGTCCCAGTCACCCAGAAAGTATTTATGTCCTAAATAAAAATTATTTTATCACAGTTTGGATGTGTTTTCGGTTTCTCTCATAAAATTTACTACCGACTTCCCTCACCCCCGACCGGTGGGCAACCCAAACATCTTGGTATGGTGCCAACCAGTCTGTCTCACCTAATTGGGAACTCGGTGAGGGGTTAGGGGAGAGACACAGAAATGAGATCGACATGGGGACTAGTGATTGTCAGTAGTTACCTAGTACTTCCTCTGGGCTCCCATAGGAGGTGAAACGAATTAACGTTCATGGGTGATGCACCAGGGTTGTCCTATGTAATCCCACCTGCCTGCAATGTTACGCAGCATTTCTTACATACTTGGGTTGTGCGTCCCGCATCATTTATGTGAGTAGGTGACTAACACACTCCTGTGAGTTTCATTTAAATCGCCTAACCACCTTCAGTTTTTAACATCATGCCCAGGTGGACCAAATACCGAAAGGCTTAAAAGAAATCCGCACGTACTCTCCCTCGGATTAACTACAAGATTGCTTGGTGGTTCTCTCACCTGTCCCATACTTTATTAACTGACTCAATATTGTGTTCGCTGTATTGCATTTCTAACCATCATCGAGAATATTTCCTCTTTGAATATTTCCTTCCTTTGTGTGCCAACATTCATCTTTTGATATGCACTATATTAGTGGGTGGATCAGTATAAGTATAAATATTAATGCATGCATATCGCAACTCATCTTTTGTTGAGGAATCATTGACCGAAAATTGGGCCAGCTCTCATTCCACGACTTACTCTGTTGTTTCCTTTCAGCAAATTTTCAATGAAACATAAAATCGAATCAGGGCAGCATATGTATAAAAAAATACTAATCAATTGTTTAGCGCTTGTGCTGCTTACTTGGGCGTGTATATTTGAGGAGTAGAGTAAGAATTCCTTTGTGTATAATGATAATGATAGGGTTCTCATTTATCGGTTGTCATCCATAGCAGTGTTTAAAGCTCATCTATCCCATCATAGTAGACATGTACCGTACAACAAGAGTCCCACAAGAAATGAAAACAAATAAGTTGGTGCCAGTTCCCAAGAAGGGCAACCTAACACTCTATGGTTCTTTTCGGGGAATCTCATTGATCTCAATTGCTGCAAAGCTATACAATAGGATTCTATTAAATCGCATCAGGGATCCCATTGAGAGACTGCTCCGTGGAAATCAGAATGGGTTCCGTAAAGGTCGTGGGACCATGGAGCCCATTTTGGCACTTAGAAGGATAATTGAAGAATTATCAAAAAAGAAAGACAGGCATCTGGCTGTTATCTTTGTTGACTTCTTCAAGGCCTTTGATTCAGTCTCTCGCTCACGTATGTTCAGCATACTTTCATTATATGGGATTCCTGATGAAATTATTGCAGCAATCAGATCAGTATACGATGGTTCGACAACATTTGTGTCTACTGTTGACGGTGACACAGAACCATTCGAAGTGTTATGGGGCGTCCTCCAAGGAGACACACTTGCACCATTCTTATTCATTATTGTGGTTGACTATGTTCTACGCATGTCCTTAGATCATCATAATGATGATGGGGTGATGATAACTCCACCTACTGGCTCCAGAAGTCGAGGAAATCCTGCCAAGTACCTAACTGATCTAGACTTTGCTGATGACTTAGGAGTACTCTCAGAATCATTAGAGGGAGCCCAACGGCTCCTCAGCTCATTAGAACATGCTGCTTCTAGTGTTGGTCTTTTTATTAACTCCAGAAAGACCAAAATTCTGACAGTTAACTTTGAAAGTCCTCAGCAAGTCTCTGATCGGATGAGCATAAGCTCAAAGGATGGTATGCTTGAGCATGTCGACGACTTCTGTTACCTGGGATCATGGATCCGGAAGTCAGGTGAGGACCTTCGAATACGTAAGGGAAAGGCATGGGCAGCCTTGAATAGGCTTTCCAGGATTTGGAAGTCACCGAGAATTAATCGGAAACTTAAGGTCCGATTATTTAGAGCAGCAGTAGTTCCAGTACTCCTCTACGGGAGTCCATGCTGGGCTCTAACTGCTGAGGACACCAAATCTCTGGATGGCACATTCACAAGAATGCTACGCCGGGTTCATTGTGTCAAGTACAATGCACACATCTCCAACCAGACACTATATAACATTGGAGGTGTCTCATTGGTTCCCCCAAGCTTGACACTAGAACAAAATCGCCTCCGCTTTGCAGGACATTGCTTTCGCCGTGAGGACCAGCCAGTGCATAATCTTGTACTTTGGCAGCCTCATGGAGTGAATAAGCATGGTGGACAGCCCATGACTTTCTTGAGACGCATCTTAAAGGACACTGGTCTTAAAGATGCGGATGATCTAGCAAATGTCATGGGTGATAGGGAGTTGTGGCGGTGCAATTTTGTTGACAAGCCGGCACAGCATTCTTAAAAATGCAGCTGCAATGCAGCATGCCGATCCTAGTAGTTATCATAGGGCATTACGGAAAAATGTTTTAAGATCTAGCGATTTGAAATCATGCAATCAGAACTAATCCGGAGAAATCGAATTCTTCCAACTGAGGAGCTAATCATAACATATGTGCAGAATTTGTTATAGTAGAATAGTTGTAGTAGAATTGCCCTATCATTGGAGATAACCAGTCGTCATGAATGTATAAGCAATGAGATTAAATTAGTAGCGTTTGTTGGGATAAACCAGTAAGGGAAGCGAAGGGTTCCACTTGTACCCTTCGCTATATAGCAAAGCACTCCAGATCACCCATAAGAGCGAAGATCAAGGAATGACCTTGAGGTTTTAATTTTCTCCTCTTTGTGAGCCCACCGCATAATCTCGTATCTCCAAGATTCAGAATAAAATTTCGCGAATCCCCAGAAAATTAACATAATCCAAGTTATAACAATCCACAACACATCGGCAATCTCTACGATGCGACAGTAAGAAGTATGCATGTCATTCACATAGAGACGAACACAATTGATGAATCGTGCATCACACTCTGTACCATGAACTGATCCGATCTCACAAAGAAGCAACGCATGACGCCTTGCTAACTCCTAATATTTTGTGTCATAATGTACTGTCATATAATCTCTCATTAATATTCGAAGGGCTTCTAGAATGACTCCGTCTTCTTCATCGCGTTCTACATAAGTGCGATGTCAGTATGTGGCCCACGGGTGGCACATCGACACGTTTTTACTGATATAATGTGATGGATATACGATCCACCTCATGTGTCAGACATACTACTTGATAAATTACAATATAAAATGCAACATAAAACCTCCAATCAACCTTCCCTTTTCTTAAAAGGAATTTTGATCTCGTGGGAACTAGCGACCATGCCTCCCCAATGTCTCCAACTCATTTTCAAGTTTTTCAGCATCTTCACCTAATTAATTCATGGTTTCGTTGATGGGTAAATGTCAGATATAATTAGACATCCTTTCAATAATGTTGTAGCTAGATAGTTATGTTATGTGAAATAACCCCCATGATGGGGCGTGCAATGCCATGAACATAAAATTACCACACACTGGATGTGTTTTCCCCAAATTGAGGCAGTGTGCACACGATGGCTTGTGACTTGTGCGTGTGCACAATAATAAATAAAAGGGGAACGGAATCAATGGTGATACATCCAAAAAAATATAACCGTCATGCTGACATTAGTAGATAAATTGAGCTTATAGTTGTTGTGAATTTCACTACTCTGCGTAACAACAATCAAATGACAGCGCACTTCAGGTGATGGGGAAGATTGAATTATTTCTTAACAATGTAGAGACATTCTCAGCCACACCCAACAATCCCCAATCTCCCTCTACAACATGCACATCAGGTTAAGTTCAATTGGTACTTCAGTGTTAGGTTGGCGCTTTCGACATGATTATCTTAGGCGAGAAAAAAGCATAAAGATTACAGATTTATTTGGTATTATTCATTACGAGATACCAGTTCTAGCAGTGCTGTAGAAGTGCTAAGGTATATATATACAGCTTGTTAATAATGCAAACGCAGCATTCTTTGATCTTGTATGTGTATCTTTGTATGAGGGTCGCATATTTTGAAGACAACACTCAAAAACTGTTTCCTATGGTGTATGCTACACCGCACCTATCCATAGATATTTTTCAGTATTTTTCAACGCGCATAAAAACAACTTGCAAAGCGGCAACGCCTATATAAAATGCATTGTTTTCGCAAATAAAATATCTCATAAAACGACAAAGTGCCCCCAGGTTGGGCAAATACCACAAAAAATTGTTGTTCATTGCGTCAATCTAAACATATGCATAGTAAATTTGCGCTTGTATGGCTGCACTACTTCATAGGCTAATAGAAACCGAACAATAAAATGTTCTTCAAAATAAAGATTGCTGGAAATTCATGAGAAATAGGGGATACGGTAATATGTTGGTGTAGAGAGGAATAAACTTTGAATAATAAAAAGGCATATAGAACAACATGTGAATGTATTTAACGATGACTTAATCTAACGACACAATAATCCAGCGAGCGTATCCATCACCCGCACATCCCCACATAAAAATTTAAGATCCATAGCCTATCCTAGCCTGATATCTAACCTATACTTGGAGTAGCTGCCCCGCCTTCACTTCAACAAAGCATCAGTGATAAAGTATGTAGCGCCATACCATATAATAGCGGGCAGATGGGGAACTCATTATACGAACGCCCATTGTGACACCCAACTTCATAGAGCATAAGAGGAACCCCCGTCTTTGTGTTGACACCCAAGTGTCACCTAGCGTTGGGTGCCTGATGAATAGAAGGGGGTTCCTTTCATAGAGGTATTTGGGTGCGATTTTAGCTGAGCCCAGCTTAGGCTAATTGGAAAGTTTTGTGTAAAGGTCGCCCATGATTGACTATATACAATGACAGAGCTCCATAAGCCACAGCCATAATGGCGCCTAATTGGTCGTATTAACAGTTACTATGGGTGGGGTGAGCCCTCACATACTTTTTTACTGGGTGAACCTCTAAAACTTGGAATGATTGGTCGATGGGCACCCAATGGGTGAGCTCTTAACATATTCTACTGATGTTGTAAAGTTATAATCTAAGTCATTTTTCTTCATGTAACTTCATTGCTTTACGCTGTTCTGATACTAAATTTAGGTAGGTACTTATACAAAATTTATATCGAACTGCCAGTATAAAATAATATTTTTTATCATTTTTCCAATTCTGAATCGAACTGCCGGTATAAAGTAATGCTTTGATAATTTTTCCACTTTTTAACAAAATATTCTAACAACTATTTATTATATATCGAAATAAAATTTGCCGAGCGAGTGTGATTAATTATAAATCCAGGGGATTAAAATGGATATAAAATAATAAATTTAGATCTTTATTACAGTAAAGATTACGTTAAAGATGGATTATTTATCTATTTGTTGAACCGACTAATAACTACATCAGCCACACCCACAACGTGTTGCTTTTGTTATAAATTTGATATAAATTTTTTCATGATGAGTCACTTTCGCATAATTTCAACCTCAATGTAACTAACAATGAACAATATTAATTAAACTGCTGACAATGAAGCCTTTATGAATAAATTATATCGAATTAAAACGAAAAATATCGTAATAAAATATAGTAATAAATGTGAATAATTTATTAGCGTTTTAATTTAAAATAATTTCACCTATAAA
>JAUCBJ010001858.1:0-17336 GCA_032718475.1 Nemertoderma westbladi | reverse complement strand
CCTATAAATTCCATCCCCCGAATGATATACTGTTTTTATTAACTATAGAATTATAATAATTAATTGTTTTAATTATAGGTATTATTATGTAGTCTTTTTCAAATTGTAGCAGATGGGGATGAATATTATTGTTGCAATCAAAATTAGACCTCTCCAGGGTAAAATCGACATGCATCGACCTGTATTCTGTGTTCAGCATTACATATTGATATACATACATATTACTATACATACTACAGTATATATATATAGATATTATACACACTACATATTAAATTTCCTGGTTACTTGCAATATTTTTAATAGAATTCTGTTGAATTATATAATATTGTAGTAATTTATATATTAATTTGGTTAACATTCAATACAGCTCCTACTTTAGGCTTAGTCAATTTATTATCTGATGATACAAACATGAAATGATTATTTCAAAACGGTCTCAAAGTCTTTCACCACGGGCACACAGGGAAATTCCGGGGTCTGGGGGCGATAACCCCCAAGAAAATAAGCGGGGGTTTGGGGGCGGCAGCCCCCAAGAAAAGAAGCAGGGGTTTGGGGGCGGCAGCCCCCAAGAAAAGAAGCGGGGGTTTGGGGGCGGCAGCCCCAACAAAAGAAGCGGGGGTTTGGGGGCGGCAGCCCCCAATTAAAAGAAAAACAAACTAAAATTTGACTATAAAAATGTTTCTTTTATAATTTTGAAAAAACTTGTCTAGATACAAACTTGTCCTGTAACCATCTTTAACTTTTGTTTATTGCTTTGATGTACCCAGATTAATTTTAACACTTTAATTGGTGGGGGGGGAGTGTCCGGGGGGCAAGTGTCCGGGGGGGGAAGTGTCCTACTTGGGCGGGGAAGTGTCCGGGGGGAAGTGTCCTAGATCCCTGCTGACGGCATAGCTTAATTGATACCGCACCGGTAGGCCTACTTAATTACTTACAGTATAATTAATTATACTGTACAACTGTAGTAATGTTGGAATATGGTTTGTGTTTCCATCTCTATGTGTCACAATGAAAACATTTAAGCCAATAAGAGGATTCAGGAAAGTTCCCTTTGGGCCTATGTAAATGATTGAGCCAATCAGGTTACAATTTTCTGGCTTCATTCCGCCGTTTGTCCAGACAACAAAGAGCGGATGCTTACATTATAATGCTATAAATTCAAATTGACCGCGCATATTTGGGCTTTTAATTGACAATCCGCAGTCCGTAGTCCGCAGTCCGCTCTTTACATGCACCCAAATATATGGGGTAGTGTAGTTCACAATACTATTCTTTTATGTTTTGTTGTCATACATAAGTTTATTGCCATCTGGGATCTATCATAATAATCCATAAACAAATATAATTGACCAACTGCAATCATGTGCAGGTGTTATAACGATAAGCAAAAATTATGAATAAGGATGAACTGAGTCTGACCTATTATTAACACAATGAAACCACCTATTATTCTAATGGGTGCTGGAGGGACTGGAAAAACTACGTTAGCCACGAAACTTAAAGATCAGTTACAAGTACCACTTATATCAGAAATAGCTCGGAATATCATGATAAAGGATCGTATATCAAGTGAAGATCTGAGAAAATCAGTCAAAACTGATTGCAAATACTTTATAGAATTACAACACAGGATTATGAAACAACAATGTTCATTCCAAGAAAAGTACTTTCGTGACAAACCCATCCCAGATACTTTCATATCTGATCGAGGAATTGATCCGTTGATATATACCGAATATTACTGCTCATATGAACAAAAGTTGACTCTCCAAACAACTGACTATACAAAGAAGTGTATTGAACACTATAGGAAATGTCTTGTTGTTATTGTTTACCCATGGTTTTCAGATACAGGCCCAGCTGATGATGTCCGACTTGTTCATGATTCCTTTGAAGAGGTTATGAAATTTACACATTTGTTTGAAAAATTATTTCAAGGCCTTGGTATTCCATATTTTTCCCTCGCTGAGGGTAGTATTGATGAAAGGCTAAAATGGCTGCGAAATGCTTTATGTGGTGAATGTTCCCTTAAGTTCCATTTAGAATATGATACCATCACACCAAGTAGGATTCATTTACCCTATTGGAAGTTAAAACATAAAGAGAAAACTACAGATACTACAATAAGGACAATTGCATTTCATGATGATGAAATTGATCAAAACTGGACTACCATTCCATTTCCACAGACAAATAGAATGATACAAGTTCTTGGGACAACTCCGCTGATATTATTAGCATTTTCTTCAAAGATAAAACCGAACCTTGTATATAAATTGCTTATTAATGGAATTATTATAATGGGTAAGGGTTACAACTTTATAGGATGTAGTAGTAGTGGATTAAAAGCAAGGAAATGTTATATGTTCCAGGGTTCATTTACAGAAATAGAAGAAGTCCTGCAATCTTTTGGGAATTTCAACAACATAAAAACAGTATCTAAGCGTATAGCACGTATTGGATTACTTTTTTCAGCTGTTATTATGACTGTCCCTATAAATCCAAATAATGTAAAAGCAGAAAATGACATAGAAACACCCGACAAAAAATTCAACTTTACGGATGGGTGTGGGTTGATAGGGACACATTTAGCAAATAATATATTTAAAGCTGCAGATGGCGCTGATGAAATTCAATTCCTAAATGGTTATTTACCTTCAGTATATCAGATCAGATATCAAGGATGCAAAGGAGTTGTTTCTCTTAATAGCAAACTAGTAGAGCAAGATGGCATGGTAGTAAGACCATCAATGCAAAAGTTTCATGTCCCTGAGGAAGTAACTGCAGGAGTAATATTGGGTTTGGCTGGATTTTCGAAACCTTACACCTATGGTCATCTGAATTGGCAGTTTATATCATTGCTATCCGCATGTGGAGTACCTGATGAAATATTTTTAGAAAAACAACAGAAATATTTTGCATTAGTGAAAGCCATGTTTACGGACAATGAAGCTGCAGTTACATTACTATTATGGCAAAATAAATTTGATTGGGCACTTCAAGTTATGAATGCTCATCAGTATAAGCCTGAATATTTGAAGAGACAACTGAAGCAAATAAGAAGTAAACTTATACAAGGGAGGGATAATAAATCAAGTGAAGTTAAGAGATTGAGGATGTTGATAGAAGAATCTAGAAATGTGTATGGAATATGTGACCCATATGGAATTCTGGAATATGGTCAATGTTTTTTTCGTCCAACCATCAAAGGAAAACCTGTGACAATCAGAAGCAAAGTTGTGGTTGGTAAGAACCCATGCTACTTGCGTGGTGACATACGGGTCTTGAGAGCAGTAGATTCAACAGATTACTCACAAAATGAATCTTTTTATGAAATGGAGAATGATTTAGTAGATTGCATTGTGTTTCCTGTATCAGGAAAGCGACCCCATTCGAATGAAATTGCAGGCTCAGATTTGGATGGTGATATGTATTTTGTAAGCTGGGATACAGATCTTATACCACCTCATACAATAGATCCATATGACTACCCTGATGCAATATCCAAACCATCTGGGAACATCACATTTGAAAGGATAATAGATTACTTTGCTAAGCAGAATAGAACACAAAGTGTTGTTGGTCTAATTGATAGTCTCTATAGAAAATGGGCTGATATGAAAGGTGTGGGATGTAGTGAATGCATCAGGCTAGGTCAGTTGTTTTCTAGAGCTATTGATGGTGCCAAAACGGGCGAGTGTGTTGAAATTCCTCATAGTCTGAAATCTGTTTCAGCCACAGTATCAAAAAACTTTGTACCTGTATGGAAATTAATGCTAGATGAGGCATTAAAGTTCACAAATGAAATACAAAATGAAACCATACAAGAAGGTATAGAAAATGGCACTGAATACTTAGGTGATATTTCAGAAGAATTTATATGGGATATGTTGACAACCAGAGATAATACTTTGAGTGATTATTATATATTTAACTTTGTTGCTATTTGGTGTCAATTGCAGTCACTTTTCCATGATGAGGTTATACCGAAATTGGTAAAGTTTTCAAAATATATTCGATTCAATCAATTCAGTACAGAACAACTGATTCATGCACTTGATCTTGGAATTCCACGTAATGTCGTTTTTAATGATTTATATAAATCAGATATCCTCAACATAGCCAAACTGGAAGGATTCATACCAAATATGCATATTCGACAATGGTCACTATTTTGGTGTTGGTATTGCAGTAGTCCTAATGCATCATCAAGTCTCTATGACTGGGAATACATTGTAAAAGGACTAACAAAATTTGAACAATGCTTGATAATACTTTCAATGCCTGATAATGTTCAGGTGGCTATTCATTTCCAGAAGCAACTGATGTGTGGGGAGTTTGAAATGGCAAGCAATTCGTGTGTGGCATACTTATGGTCCCCTAGATTTCATATTACTTCTTTATGTGTGGTTGGGAAAGGGCATAGCTATAAATTAAATAGTGAACTACTCCAAATATATGAAGGTAATCTAACACAAACATTTATATGGCTTTTGGGAAACAGCAAAAATAAAATAACTAAAAAGAAATTTCCAAAAGCAATAAATGTGCAAGAAGATGATGATGATCTACAGATATCAGGCAAATTAAGCATTTCTTTGATACGTTTCAACAAGAACATTCACACAGAAAAACAACATCCTATATTGAACAAACAGAATTATGATGCTGTGGAAATATTTGTTAGTACAATCCCACCTGCAGCTGCTTATTTTGATAGCTATGTCGACAATAGTGTTTTAACCCATGATTGTGACAATGGAGATGTCAAATTTGAAGAAGACTCAGAAGATGATGTTAGTGATGATGAAGAAGACTTTTTAATCAAATCGAAATTGGACATCACAGACCATATTGGTGAAGATAGTCAAATTCATGAAAGTCACCTTGAAATATTAGCTTGTAACTGTCATGTAGTTTCATTTCGTCAAGCACTGTGGAAGATGTTGTCTCTTGATGTCAACATGTCACATATAACAGTTTTGTGCATTTTTGAGTTACTTCAAAACATCTGCAGTAATATTGGACATTTACCTAGAGCAATATTTCAAATTTCTGTGGAAATTAGTGATATTTGTGATATTCTCATAGAGTTAGTATGTAACAAACCAATGCTGGGAGACATTGTATTAGTTGTAACGTATATGTCACGACTAGGATTTCATGACAAAGTCGAACTATTCCTTAGCAAACTCCATTGCAGCCCTCAAACAGTCCTATGGAAGGAAGATGATGTCTGCCAAGAACTTGCACATTGGAAGACTTGGGCTATGTGTACGAACAGGAATTCTTTGATGTTAGTAAAATGCCTGTATAGAACACTCTCCAACACCACTGATCAAACTTCACATATTGATCTCATATCAGCCATGACAAAAACACAATGTTCTATAAATATCCTATTAATGCAATCCATATATTTCGTTTTGGAAGTGAACGAATTGCAAGAAAGGATGTACTTGAAAGAAAGTAAGGAAACAGATAGCCCAAATACAATCACAAATCTACTGTTATGCAAAGATGAAAGTCCTGAACCTACAACACAAACTAGAATTGAATTTTATTGCAGCAGTGGTACTTCTCCTTTGGGGAACTTTACTTTAGGTCAAAGTGTCCTAATTACCAGGAAATTGGATATTCAAGAAATATTATGTACCAAAAATTGGGTCAGCCATAGTACAATTGGGAGAATACTAAAAGTTTGTATAGCTCCACTAATTATTACAGTTGAGCTAGACTCCCCAGAAACATTTGCTATCACTAATTGCCTAAAGAAAGGTAAGAAATGGTTGTGGAGATTAGATATAATAGGAAATACTATTGCTTATGAGAGAATAAAAAATGCATGTATCCTTCTGGCTGATAGTAAAGGGTCCAGTGATGTTTGTAATGTGCTTCCTATTTTTGAAATTCGTCAGACTAGCAGTAATGATGCAGAATGCACAAACACTGGTATGGAGAATGTTAGAGAACATCATAAGGACATCAATAAATTAAATCTCAATGCAGCACAGTCAGCTGCAATGGCTGCAGCATTAAGAGATCGTTTAACTCTGATACATGGTCCACCAGGTACCGGCAAAACCTATGTGGCTTGTGAAATTATTAGACAAAGAATTCTAACAACCACAAATAATAACAAGAAAATATTAGTAGTTGCTGAAACGAATTTAGCTATTGATAACATTGTTAGACGGTTATTGCAAATGAAGATTATGGTGGTGCGCATTGGAAATAGAGCCCAGATTGCGAATGATGTCTATTCGCATTCATTGGAATACCTGCTGGAGCAGGAATGTACTAGGAAAGGAAAAGATGCCCAACAGCGTGATCAATATGGAAAAATGCACCGAAACACAAGAATTGCGAAGACCATCATTAAATCTGCCGAAGTTGTGTGTAGCACATGTATCGGTATAGGGGAATCAATTGTTGAAAAGTCATCCGTTATTTTTAGTTTTGTAATTATAGATGAAGCTACGTTGGTTACTGAACCTCTACTGATGCCGGCATTGGTACATGGTTGTGAACAGGTTGTATTAATTGGTGATCCTGATCAGTTATCACCTCTGATAATGACCAGTAGTGTAACAAAAATCATTGAAGATGAAATGCCAGAATTACCAAATGTATCCCAACTGTCATCAAGCTTGTTTCACAAACTTCATAACTTCAATTATAATGTATATTTTCTTAATGAGCAGCACCGAATGCATCCAGCTCTTGCAGAATTTCCATCAAACACTTTCTACAATGGCATGTTGACATCTGCCATTACAGAGGAAGAAAGACCTACCCCTGGATTCCCATTTCCTAAATCTAATCTTCCAATGTGTTTTGTAAATGTTGAAGATGGCTATGAGCGTCACTCCGGAATGTCATTCAGAAATGATATAGAAATTGATATTGTCATTGATGTTATAGAAGTTTTACTAAATGAAAACAAAGATTTGCTACTGTCGTATATTTCTGTGCTCAGTCCTTATATCGGGCAAGTTAGAGCCATACGTAGTAGACTGGATGGTAATGGTTGGCAAGGTATTTCTGTCAATTCAATTGATGGATTTCAAGGACGTGAAAATGAAATAATTATTTTTTCAACAGTAAGAGCAAACAGATATGGTAATTTAGGTTTTACAGATGATAAACTTCGAGTGAATGTTTTATTGACAAGGGCTCGTCGAGCAATTATAGGGATAGGAAATACTTCAACATTGATGGCCTCAACAATTTGGTCATCATGGTTTGAGAAATGCCCAACAATGGAAGTAGACAATGTACGACGCCAATTAGAGGGTGTTCCAAAAGGTCCTAAGCAATCTCGGGTGCATAGTCATGGAAATAGACGACGTCCAGAGGGAAGTGGCCGAGGTCAGTCTGAGAGACAGAGACCTAAAAACCCGACCTTCATGGATTACGCGTGTCAACAAAAGAAATAACAGAAAGAATTCATATTGGAGAAACTTTGCATCTTGGTTTCTACAATTATAATTTATTTTAATCTTAATTGCACTACTATATATGTTATAGTTGAATCTCCAAAAAAGTGAATTCATAATATTATTACAATTTGTAACCCCTCCCCCATCAGATCAGCAATTTCGAATCTGGAAACCGTTTTAAATTCAACTCTGTTTCGCTTCCGTTTCGGGACAATTTAAAATTAGTCGAATTTACAATTCTAAACTTAACACTTATTGTCTTATAATACATATTTAGTAATAATTGAAACCTTGCATTCTGTTTTATAATCATCCCAATTGTAAGGCATCAATCAGACAAAGGTGTAATTCTGATTCTGGAGAATATTATTGCAATGCTTTAGGTTAGCGCAACACGAGGGCCCGCCCATATGAGAAAGTGTATTGTAAAGCATATTTTGCACCCCACTTAATTCAAATACTGTTGTGTCCCTAGGCCAGATAGTGGCGCAATTTGACCGCAAGTGAAAATGTTGATCGTCAGCGCAAATTAACCGCAAGTGAAATAATGTATAGTTTATTGTTTTGGTTAGAAAACACCGCCACTGTAAACTGATCCTTTCCCTTAATGTTTTTAATTAAATTAAACCAATTTTTAAAACCCACTAAAATTTATTTTGTGTTTGCGGTCAATCCGCGCCATTGACTCCCCTAGGCAAGACACTTTAGACTTAGAATTTTACTGAAGTAAAAACAAAGACAACGCCAAAAGCGGAAATGAGTTAAAAGGAGACGTTCTTTAGGAGTTAGACGACATAGTATTCCTGTTTAAATATATGAGTCTTGAGTCCCGCGTTTAATAAGGCGTTTAATGCTGGAGTAGGTTGATTGGTAGAGTGTTCTTTATTGTAGGAGCAGCGATGGGGAATGCCCGTTTTCCATAGTTTGCAAGGCGATACCGGGGAACAGCTAACAGTCCCGCATCACGGGATTGCAGCTGGCGAAGGGGATTGTAAGGCGTCAGTAGGTCTACCAAATATGATGGTGCAAGAGCGGTAATACATTTGTATGTTAGGAGAGCTATTTTAAACTGAATGCGTCGATTAACCGGAAGTCAATGTAGGTCTTAAGGACTGAAGTAATGTGGTCTCTCTTCCTAGTACCAGCCAGTGCTGCCGCATTTTGTCTTCGATATATTATGTATTTGAAAAAATGAATCACGTACTGATGCTGCAATTTGTTTCGAAAATGTTAAGTGTGAGTCCACTACAAACCCAACATTGCGGACATGCGCGCTAGTGACTATGTTAAGTGTGAGTCCACTACAAACCCAACATTGCGGACATGCGCGCTAGTGACTATGTTAAGTGTGAGTCCACTACAAACCCAACATTGCGGACATGCGCGCTAGTGAATATGTTAAGTGTGATTCCACTACAAACCCAACATTGCGGACATGCGCGCTAGTGACTATGTTAAGTGTGAGTCCACTACAAACCCAACATTGCGGACATGCGCGCTAGTGACTATGTTAAGTGTGAGTCCACTACAAACCCAACATTGCGGACATGCGCGCTAGTGAATATGTTAAGTGTGAGTCCACTACAAACCCAACATTGCGAACATGCGCGCTAGTGACTATGTTAAGTGTGAGTCCACTACAAACCCAACATTGCGGACATGCGCGCTAGTGAATATGTTAAGTGTGAGTCCACTACAAACCCAACATTGCGGACATGCGCGCTAAGTGACTATGTTAAGTGTGAGTCCACTTCAAACCCAACATTGCGGACATGCGCGCTAGTGACTATGTTAAGTGTGAGTCCACTTCAAACCCAACATTGCGGACATGCGCGCTAGTGACTATGTTAAGTGTGAGTCCACTACAAACCCAACATAGCGGACATGCGCGCTAGTGACTATGTTAAGTGTGAGTCCTCTACAAACCTAACATTGCGGACATGCGCGCTAGTGACTATGTTAAGTGTGAGTCCACTACAAACCCAACATAGCGGACATGCGCGCTAGTGACTATGTTAAGTGTGAGTCCTCTACAAACCTAACATTGCGGACATGCGCGCAATTGACTATGACTAGTGAATACTCTACCGAAAAGTGAGAACCTGGTATTCTTCACATTGGGGTAAAAGCCAAAATGGTACATTTGAAGTATCGAAGCATGACCTTGTCGCCCCTGGAACTTTATCGCCACTATAAATTGCATTTTGTTGGTAACTCATCGCCCCCTGTTCTGAGTTTTTAGGAACTTATCGTCCCTGTCATTATATACAGGATACCATACTTCCTCTAAATCATGCATTTTAGTTAAAAGTTTACTGTTATATTTATACTAAAATAGTTTCTTTTAGAGGAGGCCTACAATTAGAAAATTTTATATTCAATTCATAGACTAAACTAAAGACAAGCAGCCGCATGATCTAATGGAAAGTAACAATCTGGGCTTTCATTTAGGAGGCCCCAGGTTCGATCCCTGTACGTCGCAGTACTGTTTGGGCACGGGGCAATAGTAGCACCGCAGTACTCTTATATGGGAGTCCATGTTGGGTTCTAACTGCAGTGGATACCAAATCTCTGGATGGCACATTCTCAAGAATGCTGCGCCGGGTTCATTGTGTCAAATACAATGAACAAATCTCCAATCAGACTCTATACAACATTGGATGTGTTCTATTAGTCTCCCCTAGCTTGACACTTGAACGCAACCGCCTCCGCTTTGCAGGACATTGCTTTCGCCGTGAGGACCAGCCAGTGCATAATATTGTGCTTTGGCGGCCCCATGGAGCGAATCAGCCCATGACTTTCTTGAGAAGCATCTTAAAGGACCCTGGCCTTGAAGATGCGGATAAACTAGCAAATATCATGTGTGATAGGGAATTGTGGCGGCGCAATTTTGTCGACAAGCCGGAACAGCATTCTTAATATGTATGTTATACAATGCATAATAATATCGCAGCTGCAATGCAGCATGCCGATCGTAGTAGTTGGGACGGGGCTTAACATGCTACAGACTAGCTCTAACCAGGTTTTCACTTGTCGATAAATGGGAACCATTGGAAAGGTATACTGTAGATCATCCATGGCGGTGAACAGGCATTCCCTGGCTTACTAGGCCTAAACGTTTCTCCCATTCAAAATTCATATTTCTCACAGTGGCGATAAGGTACGAGGGGCGATAAAGACCTGGGGGCGATATGTACCCAAGGGGTGATAAGGGCCATTTGAGGGGCGATAATAAGTTCCCAGAGGGCGATAAGGTCGAGGGGCGGTAAAGGTACAAGGGGCGATAAGGCCCTACAATCTTAAGTATAAGTGGGGTTTGGCACGTGGGGAGATTTGGCATTGATGTCTTTGGAGTAACTTCCTGAATATGGATTGTGACAACTTTTTTACTCTCTGCATTACCGTATTAAGATATCGGTGTGATATGATAATTACAGTATTAAGTAATATGGTAAAATGGTATGACTCAACGTATGCTCTCCCAACCCAAAGTTGGCCCGCATGGTTGGGTAGAAATGGCAGCCTTTTCTCAGTAAATTTTGAATTGAAAACTGAAATGCTCGCATAATTATTGATTGTACACAGTATAATTACAACGGCCGTAATGTATAAGTACTGTATAAACAGCAAACTTACTCATACCACATTCTAAGATTAACTATATACGCCTATACAGTACTGTATATCTTTGTTCCAGGACATTGACTGCATACAGTGTATATATCAACCTACCCATAATCATTGACTGCAGTTGGTTGGGTTTGGAAAAGTACTGTCAAATGTAATAGCAACGGACAACCAAATTGAAAGTTCAAAGGTTCTTTATTACCAGAACATTAATTATAATATGGCAAAAATATAATACAGTATTTAGAATAGAGCCTGGCATTATGAAAATGGTGGGGGGGGGGGGGGGGGACTTGACGAAATGTTAACTATCAATAAAGTGAAAGGAGTAGGTTGCAGTGGTACCGTACGTTATTCTAACCAAAACAATAAACTAAAGTGAAAAGCGCTGGTAACAGTTAAATGTTTGTACTAATCAGCTGTTACAATAAGTGCTGCCCCTAGCTGATCTTTACGCAACTCTGACTCTGAAATTGTTTGTATTGGATGATACTTGATGTAATTGGAATGTCTGAAATCGAACTGGTAATACTATTTATCTTTTTTGTTGTCGTTTGTCTCATATTATATTGTTATTTTAATGACGCACCTTCAACACAAATAAGAGCTAAGAGCCTGATAGTTGACGAAATCGATCTACATGGAATGAGTGTGTATAATGCCAAAGGCGATGTGGATAACGCGATTAGAAGGGCGAGAAACGCAGGAAACAATTCAGCCACATTTATCGTTGGGAAGGGTCTACATAGCGACGATGGTGTGGCACATATTAAATACGCGATAATGCAACACTTGAATGACAAGCCTGATGTAAAATGCTATGTTGATCATCGGAACAGTGGTCGGTTGAATGTAAAACTATTCTAAGGAATCAAAGCCTGGTGGAAGAATTGTACAGTGTACCACACTATCCCTACCATTATACATAAATTAGGCCCATGTGAAGTATACCAGACTTTCTGCCGTTATATTTCACTTTGCAGTTTACCCCCATGTGAAGAATACAGTACCAGCAAAACAATAAACTAATTAGTATCTGTTATCTGTACAGACTGTTATAAGACAGAAATAAGCGCTATAAAACACTTAAAAAGGGGAAATTTGAAAAAATAAAAAGTTTTCATTAAAAAAAAATTTCAAAGTTTTCGTTTTCAAGTATTCATCACATGGGCGATAAATTATACTGTAGCTCATTATATATGTTATTGTATTGTAGATAAATTATACTGTAGCATTTACTGAAGTAAAGTTCAGCCGTTTTCGATTGGCCGTTTTGCGACGTTTTTTCCAGTCGGATAACTGGCCCAAAATGCGTGAGTAAAGCAATGGAATGCTATCAATATCATAAAAAAATAAAGGAACAAAAAGAAAAAAAACGTATGAAAAAAGTCACACAACAAAACAAAAGAGCCAAAACGAAAACGGTACTTAATTGGAGCAGGTTGCAGAGACAAGTGAGGCCAAAACAATAAACGAATGTTAGAAATACTGTAGGAGAAATGTTTTAACAATACTGTATAATAAAATAAGCCTATCACACAAAGCCAGCAGTTTATGTTAATGTGTGGGAGGAAATATTTACTTCCATGGCCATATGCCCTCGCCCTGAAAACGGTTTCGTAACTCAGTCCTGTCAAAGACAACAAAGTCCCACGTCCGGTGTCCTAGGCGGAAACAGGGGGAAAACTGGACGCAAATCCCATTTTGGCGAATTAATATCCCGCCTCAATGTAAAATTCTAAATTTAGGGAAAGGAACAGGTTACAGTGAAACGTTATTGTAACCAAAACAAAAAACTAACACAATAGAACAGGTTACAGTTTTATTTTTAGGAGTAATCAGCTGTTATTCGCGTCGAATTTCCCCTGGAGAGGGATGAATTTTTAATTGCGTCGAAAGCAGTTTTTATTGCTTTTTTATTGCCCCCCCCCCCGAGCTGAATGCTCACCCTCCCTATAGACTTACAGTATAGTAATACTGTAGTAGGCCTAGGTCTAGCAAACTGGGAGGGCATTCCGCGCGGGGTGGGGGGGGGTGGCTTTTTCGCCTGTGACACCGGTCCAACGTCCCCGTCACGGAACCTACTGTAGGACTGAGCCTACAGTAGGTTCCCTAGGATCTCGCAGTGTCCGAGTGGATACAGCGCCTGATCTGCTTACACAATAGTGTTTGGTGGCGCTCGTTCAAATCCGATTAAAAAAGGCAGTGATTTTTTATGTCCTTTTATTTGACTTTTTTGTCCTCCTTTTTTAACGAATTGTGCATAATGACTTTTGTTGTCCTTTTAATGACTTTTGTTGTCCTTTTAATGACTTTTTATGTATGTATTTCTTCAAACTGTCAGACTGTTGATTTCTGGTCTGTCGGACAGTTGGTTTCACTATGCCTGTGCCAAAACATTCCATGATTCCATGATTTATAGACTATGAGATAGAATTCCATATGCGCCTGTGGTAAAAGACTCTAAATTTAATAGTTTGTGGTTGTTGTAGATAATCGATTACCACATGACGTAGCAAAACACTCATTTTATAGCCAAAAACAATTACCAATTGATGGAAAGGAGCAGGTTAAGGCCGGATTTTCTAACCAAAACAATAAACAGTCACTTTACCAAATCAGGGAAAGGAGCAGGTTACAGAGGCGGGATTTTCTAAACCAAAACAATAAACGATCATTTAACTAATTGAGGGAAAGGAGCAGGTTACAGAGACGGGATTTTTTAACCAAAACAATAAACGATAACATTACCAATTGAGAGAAAGGAGCAGGTTACAGAGGCGGGATTTTCTAACCAAAACAATAAACAGTCACTTTACCAAATCAGGGAAAGGAGCAGGTTACAGAGACGGGATTTTCTAACCAAAACAATAAACGATAACATTACCAATTGAGAGAAAGGGAGCAGGTTACAGAGGCGGGATTTCCTAACCAAAACAATAAACGATCACTTAACTAATTGAGGGAAAGGAGCAGGTTACAGAGGCGGGATTTTCTAACCAAAACAATAAACAGTCACTTTACCAAATCAGGGAAAGGAGCAGGTTACAGAGACGGGATTTTCTAACCAAAACAATAAACGATCACTTAACTAATTGAGGGAAAGGAGCCGGTTACAGAGGCGGGATTTTATAACCAAAACAATAAACGATCATTTAACTAATTGAGGGAAAGGGGCAGGTTACAGAGGCGGGGGAAAGGAGCAGGTTACAGAGGCGGGATTTTCAAAACCAAAGTAACCGGTCAGCCGTTAGGCCTACCAGTACCGTATTTAAATGGTAGGCTACACAGTAGGGCTACAGCAGTACCGGTGCCGGTACTAAAATACAGAAATACCTGCTTTATACCTACATCTGAACATTCAATACAGCAAAATAGTGCTATATATACTAATACCGGTACTGATAGCCTGAGAGAACAGCAGTAGAGAAACCGGTAACATGGAACCTAACATTAGATTTTTGGAGGACATAAAAAATCAAAAAAATGACAAAAAAAGGATTTAAACGGACAATAAAAATTATTGCTATTAAAAAAGGCTGTATAAATTTCAAACTGATATGTCTAAATTATAGACACTTTAGATATTACAGTAGCATTTGGTTTAGAGCTTACGCAAACACAATGGTATAATGGGAACCTGGAATCTGGGGGTTGGGGGTAAAGAAATGGTTGGGTAGATAAGGAGTGTTCACCGTTCAGCCTTAGTAGTTAGTTACAGTAATGTGGCGCCCTCCCTGATTTCTGCCTTATAGGCAAGACAACACTAAAGAGAGATGATCCTTCGGATTGGCTCTGGTGTTTCGAGTTTCACACGTTCACATTTTACTATATACTGTACTGTAATCAACTATCAGTTGGTTGCAGTAACTAAGGTTAGGGCAAATGACCCATCATCATATTCGGCATTGGAGGAGATACCTTGTCAATTTTGATTTATACTGTACGGAAAAAGAGTCTCATAGTGTTAATGTTAAAATAATATTGAAAAAATAGTGCCTAGAAGTGAAAATTGTTACTGTTAACTGTGTTCTCTAAATTTAGTTTATTGTTTTGGTTAGAAAAGCCTGCCATTAGAACCTGCTACTTTCCTTTAAAAGGTACCTTAAATGGTGAATATCGAAATTAAATATTCGCGAAAATAAGTTAATATGTTAAAATAGGCTGAAACGAAACCCCAATTGGTAAATATGCATACTGCACATGGATGGCTAAGCTGGGGAAGAAGTGTTCTGATTAGTTGAAATTTGCTTGGGTGCATATAAGCTTGCTTCATATGATTTTCCATTCTGGGTCAAAAGTGATCCAAGTGGAACTCAGGGGAAAAAGTTAGTCCGCAAATATCTAAAATTCTATAAAGGGGTGATAGAGTTTCCATACCTGCTATTTTAGTATATTTCATATTTATATAACTGAACAGTTTTTGGTTCATATTTGATACAAATGGTACTACGTGAGTTAAGCCATCAATCACTTAGTTGGCGCTCCCATAATACTGTAGACTTAAAAACAATTGTAAAGAGGGACGGCGGTAGACAGGCTTTGCTTTGCTTGTTTACTAAGGCTTGGTTAGGCTATGAAGCGAGCTACTTGCTTTTGCTTGCTTTGCGTGAATCCCAACTCATTACTCATCTAACTTTATATTTATACTGTACAGCAAAGTTTTTAAATATTTTTTCAAATTTTTTCGCTTCACTCGCGCTTACATTATTAAATTGCAATTGTACTAATGTAATAGGCCTAATGATTTTCTACCATGAAAGGAGGGATAGGTCTAGCTCAGTTGGTTGAACGCAGGGCCTGCAATCTATTGGCTGTATATTCAAGCCCCGCCAGGATCCATTCAGCCTTTTCTCCCCTGGTGTCGATAAGATGCGAACCAGTAGAATTACAGGGAGCAAAACTTTGGATATGAGTTGCGCCCACCGCCCACCCCTACTTTCGGGTAGTATCTATCGAAAGAGAAAGTCTTCTGGAGTCGCCGTGACTTTACCATTCATTACGAGACCTGTATATATTCCGTTACTTTGATATTTTATTTAACAGCGCCACTTATCTCTTCCATAATGGATTGGCAGTAGAACGATAAACCAAGGAAATATTTTCAAAGCCTCGCTGAAAAAATACCAGTCAAATAAAATTGTATTTTGAATGCATAGGCTACCTTTCTACTTACAACAGTTACTTAATTTAAATACCGAAAGAACTTGAACTTGGACGTTTAGATGGTACGCTTACAACCAATGTTAATGCTACTTAAATGTTAATTATTACTTGAGGGAAAGAAACAAGTTACATTGGAATGCTAACCAAAACAATAAACGAGAATCGAGAGCACAAGCTACAGTTTCATATCTGTATTTTTCTGCTGTGGTTGCAGGCTGTCGGCTTAGCGTTAGGCACAATCCCCAGAGCAGAGTTTAATTAATAATAAATAGAATTAGCCTCTAATTATTGTTTATGTTATAAAACGTACTTGAACTGCCCTCGCTAACAAGTGCAAATAATTGTTTAACATATTTATAGCATTAATCTCACGGAATAGCCGAGATTCTTTCATTAATTTTGTATTTGCGTTGTAAGTCTACCACGCATAATCAATGTGTAGTAAGAGTGTAACCAATTGATTTCAAGGCAGACTTTGATGCATTCTAAATCAAGTTAAAAGTTTAGTTATATGAATTCTATATATATTTAGTTGTCAAAAAAAACAATAACAAGTAAACTGAGGCATCTCCGTATAAAATAAACAGTTTTTATCGATTATCTCAGAACTACAAAAATCGACTTAGGGGGTTCTGCCTTGAAGGTGACGTTGTGGTGGACAACGTATAAAAAATGCAAAATCGGTCACTTACCTTGGCTCCGTGCTAGACCAACATCTAAGTGGGACCGAGATGGCCACAAAGGTAATAAAGAAATGTAACAATAGATTGAAGTTTTTACATAAATATGGCGGTTTACTAGACTACTATACAAGACGTTTGATATAACCACATATCGATTACGCCGCATCTACTTGGTTTTACAGCATAACTCAACGCCTTCGTAAGCAATTGGAAGCACTGCAGAGGAAATGTGTTAGATATTGCCTTGGTTACGGTCCTCGTGAAGATAATATAATAAATGAAAATGAAATAAATTGGATCCTTTTCTTTCTTAAACCGAAAGAATAAAAGCAGTTATAGCATCACAGAGACCCCCCCAGTACTCTGCGTTGATACCACTGCTTTAAGCAGTGGTATCAACGCAGAGTACTAACAT
>JAUCBJ010001857.1:0-36769 GCA_032718475.1 Nemertoderma westbladi | reverse complement strand
TTTGCATGGGCTGTTCCACCGGGTACAGGCAGTGTAGTGCTATGTAAAGGGAATTTAGAGTTAAGCTCTGGAAGTGTAGGGGTCTCTAGCACAGAAGTGACTTTGGGAATTACAGGCCTAATTATTTCAGGTTCATCGACTATAGTAGGGAGTCTTTTGACCTGGATAAATTGTTCTATAGGTTCTGCACTACCTAAATCTGTGCTAGTTAGCTGTCTTTTAACAGCTGGGGGCAAATCAGGCAATTTACGACGGTAATATGTTTTTCTACGCCTACTTAGATGAGATCTATCTCCTCCGCCTTCAGGGTCGGTAGTATCGCCTTCCTCCGATGATGTGTACCCCTGGCGCTTGGGAGTAGATTTTCTCATCATCTGCATTTGATTAGCAGTAAACTGTTTATTTATACTGTCTTGTGTCTCTTGCAGATTCTCCAACTCCAGTTGGGTAGTCTGCTCAGATGCTCTCCTTTCTGCTTCTCTCACTGCCTTTGCCACCTTTCTTTCTGCTTCTACTTCTGCCGCTGCTGTCTTTCTTTCTGCTGCTGCTTCTGCCGCCACTGCCTTTCTTTCGGCTTCTGCTTCTGCCGTAGCCGCCGCCATAGCCGCCGCCTTTTGTTCCTCTATCCTTCTTTTCTTTATTTGTTCTTCTCGGACTCTAGTGAGGCGGAGTTTTTCATCCCATTCAGCTTGGTTTGCAGCTAACATTTCGGCATCGATTGAGTCCAACACAAGCTTGGTTCCTTCACTATTAGGGGAAAGTCCAGCCAGCCGTCTCCTCAACTCTTCGTCTCCTAAGAATCGCTGATAGTCGGACAAATAAATGTCGATAGCGTCTCTAGTTCGCGGTTTCTCGGCGGCCTCTTCGCTTTCCGCTTGAGCAAGGGTGACATCAGTTGGTTCGGTGACATCAGTTGGTTCGGTGACATCAGTTGGTTCCTCATAGGTTGATCTCTCAGCCAGCTGGGATTTCCACTGGGCTGTTTCCTGTACTTTGAGATCTACCCGATGTAGCCAAGTTTTGACAGCAACCTGCAGCGACGTGTCCTGTCTTCTTTTGGAAGTTTCCTCAAAGGCTGAGAGGATTAGTCGAATGCGTAGGGTTCTTTCGCGTATTTGATATAGCAGTTCTTCCTGCTCTTGAGGTCCGTGAGGTTGTCGAAACAGTTGTTCTTCCAATCGCTCCAAGGATCCGAAGAATCCCTGCACATATCCTGCTGCCGACCTCTTCCAAACAGCTGGATCCATTGTATCTTTAGCCACTCCCATCCTGTGTATATCTTCCCAAGTAGCCTCGGACAGATCCAACGGAAATCCGAGTCCGGGAAAGTTCCATTGTGATTCAACAATAGATATCAATTCTTCCCTGGCGTATCCCGCGTAATTATCTTGGGTCGCTTGCTTATTCTTCGCCCAGTCAGCTTGATGTTCCTCCACCGCAATGAGTATAGTAGTTAGCACTGCAGCAGGAAGAGTAAGAAGGGGGTCCGAGTAGACTGTATCAGCCATCTGCACTCCATGTTCGGGAGTCAACTCTACAGTATCCGAACTGCTGGAGCTATCTGGTCTCTGGGAAGTAGGTTCTTGACCAAGATGTTGCTGCGATAGGACAGCTGCCTCTTGGTCCCGTTTTACCTGTGCCCGAGTGCCTATGATGGACCTATGGTGGACTAGCCTAGGGTCTGATACTACTGGAGGGATGACCTTTTTTACAGTAGGAGGTGAGCCGAACTCCTCTCTTATTCGCTCCACAATCCTATCGGAATCACAAATAGTTGTATCGATCAGACTGTCCGACAGGTTTTGCTGAGTGTCAGACATGTTTAGTTATACAGTTGAATGTCTACTACTATAGTTTCAGTTAAAGCAAGTCTAGTAATTCAGTATGACCGCAAGCCTAGCGATTTATTACCGGTACCGTTACTCGGTGTAACGTGATATATACACAATATATTAGAATACTGGTATGCTTATAATATATAAGTATTATTACAGACTAGATTTGTCACAGAGTACCGGTATATAATTTTAGCACAAATATATATATATATATAGTAGGCCTATAATGAATACCGGTATACAGCTTACACTTACAGCATGTAAGTATAATTATGAACTAGAATTAATTACAGAGTACCGGTATGATTTCAGCTCAAATTTATAGAGATAAATATAATAAGCCTATAGTGAGTACCGGTATGTCAATTATTTTTAGAATAATTGAATTCCTGAATATTTTAGGGTTACTTAGTTACTTTAACTTACTTTATTACCGTTATTTAAGCAGTAGTCCAACTGATAGTGAGACCTAGTTTTTGTATGACAGGCCTACTATTTATAAATCGTTTGATTTGATTTATAATATTTATATACCCTTTATATGGGTTTTTGTCAATATTTGAAATAAATGTTATTATTTCTGGGGGAATCACTACACAGAAGCTGTGCGCTCTCAGTGAAGTGCTATTTATTTGACACTAAAACTGATAATTCTAATTTACCTAAGTTACTTAATACTACAAATTACTTACGATACTGAGGAGATTAATTCTCTAATTAAACACAACAAAATATTACGTACGAAATTTTTAGGGTAATTTTACAGGAAGTCTACAAACCAGCCTAACAAAGGGTTAGAATTCTGGTTATTACAACGGACAGGGTACTACGGTATTTGAAATAATAAGTAGTAGTAAATATATTGCACTGTCCAGATAGGAAAATACCACCGTCTGACGACCTATAACCGTATCGCTATAGGTACTACGTTATGTATCACGGATTGTTCCTACCCAGAAGCTAATAGAGCTAACGAATGTGCCTATCAACCACTTTACAACACAAATATACTGCCTACACTAATTACTTCGGATAGCACTGTACACTAAACCCTAAATTAGGTACAAGTACCGGTATAACAAATAATCAGTAGTTAAATATACTTGAACAGTTAAAAGAACCACGGCATCTGCTGGAGTGACCGAAGCACAAAGTCGTCAGTCTTTACCTACGCCAAGCAGCCCTGATGTAGTACCGGGGTTAGTTTAACTATAACGGTATGTATAACAAGCACAATTACTGTAGGAATAAACTTGGGGACATGAATGTTGCGAATAATCGCATAAACTCTGAATAATAAATATTACGCTACCCGTACAGAATACTCAAACAAATACAAACCAAAAACGCTGGCAGACTACTATTAAGCCTAAACAAACTACTGTATGTGCAGATTCTGAAACTGTTAGTTAGTATGCGTTCTAACACAGTAGTACGACTTACTCTTTAAGAGGGGATTGACCTTACCGCTTATGGCTGCCCCAACTTACTAACGGCACTTGATCAGACCAACTCTACACACGCAGCAATCCCTTCAGACCCAAAAATAGCTAGACAACAATCCAGCCTACAAATATTTGAGTAATAACTATTACGGTACCTGAACAGACCACACAAACAAACACAGGCCGAAACACTGGCAGACTACGATCAAGCCTAAATAAACTACGGTATATGCAGACTCTGAAACTGTTAGTTAGTATGCGTTCTAACACGGTAGTACGACTTATTCTTTAAGAGGGGATTGACCTTACCGCATATGGCTGCCCCAACTTACTAACGGCACTTTATCAGACAAACTCTACACACGCCGCAATCTCTCCAAACTCAACAACAGTCAGACAGCAACTCAGCCTACAATTATCTGAACAATCTGAGCAGGGTCACACGCCTTCTGCTCAATATTAGCCTACTAGTAAATAAAACCGACAGAAATAAGTAGAATCTCAAATAAAAAATCAGGGCGGCCGTTCCCTGATTAAGTACCAAGACCTACCGGTATACAACAATCAAAATCGAATAATACTAATGTACTTGTACAGCAGTACCGGTACCGGTGATGACAGTTAGGCCTACTGACCTACAGAAGCACCGGTTCAGTTTTACCAGTCACTACGGTATTTTGCAACCTTATTGCTTACTGCAATAAGATTATAAACTGTTACTGTTCGACAGAACAGTATTAAACTGTATTTAATGCCTACACTTGCAACCTTATTGCCTACTGCAATAAGATTATAAACTGTTACTGTTCGCGCTTTTGAAGACCTTTAGCAGTTTAACCTGCCAAAATTTATATGTCTTTTCGTTAATTAAAACACCTTTAGCATACGACAATAATTTATGCTAATACGCAAAACACTAGCCGAAGTCAGCCCATGCGCGATCATTCACCCGATGGATCTACACCCGGGAGACTGAATTCGGATGCTTGAATTGTATTATTACAGTGTAAGGTTGCAGTGTATACCTAATGTATTATTCGATAGATCGTTAATAATTAATCTCTGACAGATATTATTGGCTTTCGGGAAATATTAACAGTTCCTTTAGGACGTGGCGCTTTATCTATTTAAACAGAACTAAGACTTATACTAAACGCAACGATACTGCTTATGATTAAAGTATAAAGCGTATTCTTTAGGAAATACTTTGTTACCAATCACAATCATACACACTATTCTGCCGACCGTCAGTATATTTGATCATACATAAAGGGAGCAGCAATTGACTCACGTAGGGTCTGCTAAATAACATTGGATTCAATACACACCACATTAATATAAATCGCAATTGTTATGTATAGCCGGTCTCTCTAACCTGTAGTGTATCAAGAAAATTGGGAATTTGGGTGATTTATCCGTATTATCCAAAGAGCAATATTTCCATCAACAAATAGGTACAATTAATAACTGACGGTAAAATAACAGTACAAACAATATGATTAATGCAATTAAATTAAGTGAGTATGTTAATTAGTGAGTTTCATTAGGTAACAGTTTATACTTTCGATAATTCAAGCAGTTTACTATAGTTCTTACCAAAAGGCCGGTGTTTCTGGCTTAGACAGCAATAACAACAAAGTATCAAGTAAAAACAGTAAGACTGAACACTCTCCTTATGATCGACTGAAAAGCTACACGTCGACAGGAAAAATCGCTCCGATTGGCTCAAGCCAAACAAAGAACCGTGCGTCCAATGGCTGTTTCCATGTCAGCAACCAGCTGTTAGATGTCGTAATATGAATCATCACGGCTAAGCTGTGAAAGGTAGTTGGTGCATTACAGGTTTTTTGCCTTACCATGTCCGCCAAAACACGTATATAGCAGAATGATTTTTATGTCCGTTAAAACACCTGTAAAGGTACCTTGCGGGCGAGGGGAATATATATACAGTTAGAGAACCTTTTTAGAGTATTCCAGCGCCTGTGGGGAAACTGGATTGCGAAGCAAAAGGGGCCAGTTATATCCCACAGAAGCTTTTACAATAATCTATAGTTACTGTATAACAGTATAGCATATAACATAGGCTAACACTATACACGCGTACTAATAACTGTGAAGCAATGGACAGCAGTGGTCGGCCAAGACGGACAGTAAAACCGGTGAAGTACTATGGGTTTAACACAAAGAGTAGGGACAGCGATAGCGAGGACGACATTGATCGCGAAGATGTTGAGAGTGTTGATACCGATACCAGCGACAGTTACGACAACGATGCGGAGTCAGACGAGATTGAGGATCCACTTCCAACTCAACCGGGATCAGTTGGCGGTTCATCATCGCAACGGCAACCGACAGGACCATCTGTGGATCCGGGGTGGAAGTTCGTAACACCGGAGGAGGAACGCTATATTTCCGAGAATAATCCAATCCGGTTTATTGGCAATCCCGGCTGGAAGGGAGTTGATACTTCGGAGTTTAGTGAACTGGATTACTTGAAGGTTTTCTTTCCAGATGTAGTTTTTTCTTCTCTGGCTGAATGGACCAATGTCAGATCGCGATTATATTTCGAACACCAGGACTCCTCACCCACAGATCCTGTAGACCCACAACCCAAAAAATCGCACATTATCAAGTGGCGGGATGTTTCTGTCGAGGAAATGAAGAAATTTATCGGGTTGACTCTGCTGATGGGTGCAATTCGTAAACCAAATATTAGATCTTTTTTTCAAATTTTTTTGTAATATACAAAATTTAAGGTTATAATCTAATAAATATCATAATAAATAAATAAATATAATAAATAAATGAATATACAGAATCAATAAATATTCTAAATAAATAACTAGAGTGCCGGTACCTAAATAAATAAATATTGTAATTGTAAAAAAATATGTCAGCTGATCTTGAGTAAATTATATATAATTATTTATTTATATATATAATATAATTAATTTATTATATTATATATAAATAAATAGTCGTATAATATATTTATATACTATAGGTAGACTTCCTTGCTCATTCTGAAGAATCTAAACCATTATTTACACAATGGCCAGGGTGCTAAAACATTTAACTTGAAAGTACAAATTTCTCTAAAATGTCCCGGCTCCTTGGGTGTATAATGGGGTTGTGTTCCCGGTCTTAAGGGGTTAATGGTCTAAATACCCCAGTGGTAATAGGGTTAATATATGGTAGATTGCACGCTCATCTGACATGCAATTTGGTTCTTCTGGCAAGGCTCACTGCTTGTAAGTAGACCTTTGTGGTCCTTACAAGCCGGGGTGTTAATTGTTTCCCATTTTGGTTAATAACTGTTTCAGGTGACCTTTTGGTTTCCTGGGTGGCAAAGGGCCTCAGGGATCGCCCCTTTTCACTTTAAGGAGATACTTGTAAATCTTTAGTTATTTTTTGGATATATTCCGTTTGGAGTGTCACTTACCATAATTGTCTTCCATGGCGACCACTTCATCATAAATAACATCAAGCTGTCCCAATGATAGCGAACATTCGTAAAAACGGGCATGAGCAATGAATCCTGGGAAATGTGTGGTAAGGTCAAACGCAACCCCCAAAAGTAAAGGAGTTGTTTGATCATTAGGTGATCTCAATCCAAATGAATCCCCAAACTCCGACCACACACGAACATTAGTTGCAACATTCCTCGAGTACATGAATACCTTCATATCATCAGCCGCCACACTAAGGGCAACCATATGCCATTCATTGATAACAACAGCATTGATAACCTCCTTAAAATTATTAGGATTTCCTATAGTTGCCGGATTGTACCACAGAGACGTGGCAACTTGATAGCTGAATAAATATGAACCTCTGCTTGATAGATCTCCAAATTCATATATAGGACCAGTTCCCCCAGTGTTCCTTATAAAGGCAACAAAGGTAAATGTTTCTGATGTTAATTCATTGATTCCGTGGTCAATTGAGATGTAGAAATTTCGGAAGTCAATCGCTTGGTACTCAATTCCTGTGATTCCGGGTCTATAAACCAAATCTCCACTTATTGTACCATTGAACTGTTTGGTTAAATCTTTAGCTATGTATTCCGAATTCAATGGCCAGTGTGCTGCATTGTTGCAAGAAGGTGGTGGTACAGCTATGAAAAATATATAAAAAATAAAAAATATTTATGTACAAATAAATGAAAAAATAAATATGATAGACATGGTCATGATAGACTGATAGACATGGCTATAATAGAATGCCACTTGGGTTATGTGATATTATTCGAAAATATAATTATTTATTTAAAAGTAAAGCAACATTTCTTATAAAATATATGTTAAACATTAAATTTCACAATCTTGTGTTATATTAAATATCAAGTATCAAAGTATTATAGAATATGTAGTGGTTCTAGTTAATTGTGCAATAGAATATATATACAGAAGGTGTTACTTAATGCTTAGGCCTATCTACTAGTACCGGTACCGACTATTCCTGTATGTAACAAATACACTCTGTCCTATGTATGCCACTGGATTTGCACATGCTGTATAAACAATTCTCACACGTGTATACGTATAGTCAGACAGCCACCGCATAAAGTTATACATTATGTATTACCTATTACATAATATTTTAATTTTCAAATAAACCTACGAAATCTATGAAAACTATAATAATTACTAAATATTATACTGAGTAAATTACCTAAATAAACTAAATAAACACTACTAAATAAACAGAGGTAGAATTCAACTACTGTACGTTAATGTGGGGGTTACAGCTATGGCTCCAGAGAGTCAAAGAAGCCACCTGGAGAGGGTCCCGCTGGCTGTCGTTAGGATGGACACAGCATTATATCCCTATCCCGATTTGGTGTAAGAGGAACAGGTGCTAGTGGGGTTTATGGTTAACTGTATGGAGACGGGAACCAGTCTCTTGGAGTTGGAAGTTACAGGTCTGGGGCGACCCAAGGTCTCAAAGGCCACAGGATGGAAGATGTGGCGGCGCTCCATCACCTCATTGTAGGACACAATCTTTCCTCATTTGGCTCCCCCGCTGTGCGCCCCCCACAAATTAGGGTCTAGGGAAAATGGCTTGGAACCAGAGGATCCACCACATCGCATCCCAGGTGAGGGAGCCAGGTGAAAGTCTATGGTGGCCATTTGCCGACATGGTGCTTCCACATCGGTCGCAGTTGTGGGGTAGTTGCACAACTTTGCTTACAAGGCGAGTGGCATTAGAGATGCGGAACTGGGAATCCGAGAGTTAAGTGATAATGAGGTGCTAAGAAGTGCATTGGTCCAGCAGCCAGTGATGGGGTTAGAGAGGGAAATCAAATGGGTGAGGTATATTGGTGAAGCTGCGAGTCATAGAGTGCGTTCTCTTTGTGGACTGGGAGGATCCACACCTTACTAATTAACTACTACTAGGATCGGCATGCTGCATTGCAGCTGCATTTTTAAGAATGGTGTACCGGCTTGTCGACAAAATTGCGCCGCCACAACTCCCTATCACCCATGAAATTTGCTAGATCATCCGCATCTTCAAGGCCAGTGTCCTTTAAGATGCGTCTCAAGAAAGTCATGGGCTGTCCACCATGCTTATTCACTCCATGAGGCTGCCAAAGTACAAGATTATGCTGTGGCTGGTCCTCACGGCGAAAGCAATGTCCTGCAAAGCGGAGGCGATTTTGTTCTAGTGCCAAGCTTGGGGGAACCATTGAGACACCTCCAATGTTATATAGTGACTGGTTGGAGATGTGTGCATTGTACTTGACACAATGAACCCGGCGTAGCATTCTTGTGAATATGCCATCCAGAGATTTGGTGTCCTCAGCAGTTAGAGCCCAGCATGGACTCCCATAGAGGAGTACTGGAACTACTGCTGCTCTAAATAATCGGACCTTAAGTTTCCGATTAATTCTTGGTGACTTCCAAATCCTGGAAAGCCTATTCAAGGCTGCCAATGCCTTTCCCTTACGTATTCGAAGGTCCTCACCTGACTTCCGGATCCATGATCCCAGGTAACAGAAGTCGTCCACATGCTCAAGCATACCATCCTTTGAGCTTATGCTCATCCGATCAGAGACTTGCTGAGGACTTTCAAAGTTAACTGTCAAAATTTTGGTCTTTCTGGAGTTAATAAAAAGACCAACACTAGAAGCAGCATGTTCTAATGAGCTGAGGAGCCGTTGGGCTCCCTCTAGTGATTCTGAGAGTACTCCTAAGTCATCAGCAAATTCTAGATCAGTTAGATAACAGAAGATATGAACAAATATAATGAACAAAGATAACAGCCAGATGCCTGTCTTTCTTTTTTGATAACTCTTCAATTATCCTTCTAAGTGCCAAAATGGGCTCCAAGGTCCCACGACCTTTATGGAACCCATTCTGATTTCCACGGAGCAGTCTCTCAATGGGATCCCTGATGCGATTTAATAGAATTATATTTTATAGCTTTGTAGCAATCGAGATCAATGAGATTCCCCAAAAAGAACCATAGAGTGTTAGGTTGCCCTTCTTGGGAACTGGCAACCAACTTATTTATTTTCATTTCTTGTGGGACTCTTGTTGTTCGGTACATGTCTACTATGATGGGATAGATGAGCTTTAAACACTCAGGTATTTTAAAGACCTCATGTGGAACACCATTTACTCCACTGACACGATTGGTCTTAATGCTCTTTGCAGCAGCCTTCACTTCTGCAAAGGAGATATCACCAATGGGAATATCTGGGAGTACAGACTCAGACACTTTTACTTCTATAAAGTTATCAGGCAATACCCTGTCATTATTGAGAAGCTTTTCAAAGTGGGCCTTCCAACCATTGAGGCGATTGGCTGGTGATTCAGCCTTAACCTTGGTGGTTGGTTGGCTTTTCCACCCAGTAAGCAAGTTGATCGATTTCCATGCCTGGGATGATTGCCTGCTGTCGTCAGCATCATTGATAGCATCAACCTGTTGGTTTATTAGCCTGTTCAGCACTGCCTGTTCAGGGACCTAGATGCAGCCTTAACTGCATTCTTGGCCGCTGTAGTCTGTTTGAGTCAGGACTCTTTCTACGCCTTATAGAGGTCATTTCGGCACTTCTGAATTTTGTTGTCAGTCCAGGGGGCCCTTTTCCTGTTTCGAGGGTATACAGGAACTGTTTCTGCAGCTGCTAACTTAACTGCTTCTGTGAAGGCAGTATAGCCCTCACAGTGATCTGCCGCCTCAGAGGCAAGAACCTCATACCTGTTGCTCAGCTGTAGTGTGAAGCTGGAACCTGTGAAGCTCCAACCAGACACTATATAACATTGGAGGTGTCTCATTGGTTCCCCCAAGCTTGACACTAGAACAAGATCGCCTCCGCTTTGCAGGACATTGCTTTCGCCGTGAGAACCAGCCAGTGCAGCCTCATGGAGTGAATAAGCATGGTGGACAGCCCATGACTTTCTTGAGACGCATCTTAAAGGACACTGGCCTTGAAGATGCGGATGATCTAGCAAATGTCATGGGTGATAGGGAGTTGTGGCGGTGCAATTTTGTCGATAAGCCGGCACAGTATTCTTAAAAGTGCAGCTGCAATGCAGCATGCCGATGCTAGTAGTAGTAGTAGTAGTAGTAGTGAAGCTGGATCTCACACTTGGCTGTTGCAACAGAGAGGACCAGTCATGCCGCGGTATGGCAGATTTCGTTGTTCTGCTAGCACGCAGACTAAGTCTTACCTCCACTAGTAATTCCACTGGCCTCTAGTGGCCGGACCTCCGCATTACTAATGTGATCCATAGTGGGGGTTGGGGGGCGCTTTTTTGCCGAGTCAGCTCTCGGGGCAAATACCACACCCTGGTTTGCCATTCCACAGGGTGGGTGTTGTATAATAATAATATGATATAATAAACTTCTGTTCATTTTTCAAAACAGAGGTAATGACTTGAACTTATTAGTTAATATATATTATTATGTTTTAGATGAACTTACTATTGTTTGGCTGATGACTTAACAAATCGTCACAGATTTCATCAATTTCTGTATCTGATAAATAACAGCTGTAGTAACGTGCATGGGCAATGTATCCAGGGTAGGAAGCAAATGCAGGAACGCGATTATTTAGTCGCTTTCCCAAAACCAGGTCCGCAGTGAAGTCATATTTTGATCGCTCAGTGATCGGAGTTCCAACTTTCTTTATTTCAGTTGGATTGTTGCCCCCGAGTTGCTTACTGAGAACAAATTTCTCCTTCTTACTGGCATTCACACCGACAGCAACTAAATACCATTGTTGAACTACAATGGCATTCAATAGTGTGATTGAGGCAACCCCGGTAACTTCTGAGTAGAATGTTAAATCAGTCATTGCAGGCAGATTCCATAGGTGTATTCCAACATCTGTTGCAACCAACCCACTAAATTCGAAAACTGGACCAGTACCAGACATTTGGTTATAGATCAAGGCAATAAATGTAAATGACTCTGAGGTTAATTCATCTGGATGATGAGGGATGGAGATATATCCAGCTGCAAAGTATGTTGCTTGGTTCTCTATCCCTCCAGGACCAGGGCCGTATGTTAATGAACCTTCAATTTCACCATGATGTGTTCCAATTATATCAGTAGCACCACTAAGCATGTTCAATTCCCACCAGGATTTATCAACATCGCATGGATCTGAAACATCTGCACATTAAAAAACACCATTTATATATATATATATATTTATATTTATATATATATATTACAAAATTGAATAAATTTGTCAAGTCTACCCCTGCCTGGTCCTAACTCCTAAAGATGTAATAAAGCGACACATAGCATAAATAAAGATAGCACTATTCCGACTCTGACAATTGCGACAAATGTAAAAAACATGAAAATTCTGAAATGGGTTGGAATTGTTCACGGTTGAAATTGTCTGGATCGAAATAAAAATAAATATTTTGGTGGTTGAAATTACAGCTATACACACAGACAAATACAATATTATCAATTTCCAATATATTTATTTAATCAATAGGTGTAGTAAAATAGGGAAAAAAGGTAGAACTTTTTTTCATTATTCTCGAGGCACTTTATTTACCGAGCGTCAGCGAGGTTAATAAATGGTCGAGAGAATATTGAAAAAAAAAATGTTTTTTTTCCCATGTAATACGTAATTTTATTCTTAAATTGGTACTTTTTTTGTTTGTCAATTCTTTAATAAAACATAGAGAAATACTGCAGTACAGTAGTGTTACAAATTAAATTGAACTGTAGTATTTTACTATATTGCTTCCATAATTACTGTGATTCAAATTATTGTACTCTTCAACTCTCGATGTTGCCTTACTCAATATTAAAATAATTTAGTGTTCTCGAATATTTATTACGTAACTAGAAAGCTGCTTAACTACCTAAACCAATATTGGATATTGAGATCAATTTTCTTTTCTCTTTGCGTACATTTTTATTTTCCAAATTAAGAAAAAATTAATGAAATTAGAGATATAATGAAATTTAACAATGATATTAAAAAATAATAATAATTGCCATCAACCATTTCAGGGCAGTTATTATGATCTACCAAAAGGGGATTGCTACCCAATAGAGTCAGCTAGCTATGGGACCAAACAGTTGAACCACACATTGTGCTAGCTATGGGACCAAACAGTTGAACCACACATTGTGCTCGCTATGGGACCAAACAGTTGAACCACACACTGTGCTAGCTATGGGACCAAACAGTTGAACCTCACATTGTGCTAGATATGTGACCAAACAGTTGAACCACACACTGTGCTAGCTATGGGACCAAACAGTTGAACCACACATTGTGCTCGCTATGGGACCAAACAGTTGAACCACACACTGTGCTAGCTATGGGACCAAACAGTTGAACCACACATTGTGCTAGCTATGGGACCAAACAGTTGAACCACACATTGTGCTCGCTATGTGACCAAACAGTTGAACCACACACTGTGCTAGCTATGGGACCAAACAGTTGAACCACACACTGTGTTATCTATGGGACCAAACAGTTGAACCACACATTGTGCTAGCTATGGGACCAAACAGTTGAACCACACATTGTGCTAGCTATGGGACCAAACAGTTGAACCACACACTGTGCTAGCTATGGGACCAAACAGTTGAACCACACACTGTGTTATCTATGGGACCAAACAGTTGAACCACACATTGTGCTAGCTATGGGACCAAACAGTTGAACCACACATTGTGCTAGCTATGGGACCAAACAGTTGAACCACACATTGTGCTAGCTATGGGACCAAACAGTTGAACAACACATTGTGCTAGCTCTGGGACCAAACAGTTGAACCACACACTGTGCTAGCTATGGGACCAAACAGTTGAACCACACACTGTGCTAGCTATGGGACCAAACAGTTGAACCACACATTGTGCTAGCTATGGGACCAAACAGTTGAACCACACATTGTGCTAGCTATGGGACCAAACAGTTGAACCACACATTGTGCTAGCTATGGGACCAAACAGTTGAACAACACATTGTGCTAGCTCTGGGACCAAACAGTTGAACCACACACTGTGCTAGCTATGGGACCAAACAGTTGAACCACACACTGTGTTATCTATGGGACCAAACAGTTGAACCACACATTGTGCTAGCTATGGGACCAAACAGTTGAACCACACATTGTGCTAGCTATGGGACCAAACAGTTGAACCACACATTGTGCTAGCTATGGGACCAAACAGTTGAACCACACATTGTGCTAGCTATGGTAACAAACAGTTGAACCACACATTGTGCTAGCTATGGGACCAAACAGTTGAACCACACATTGTGCTAGCTATGGTAACAAACAGTTGAACCACACATTGTTCTAGCTATGGGACCAAACAGTTGAACCACACATTGTGCTAGCTATGGGACCAAACAGTTGAACCACACATTGTGCTAGCTATGGGACCAAACAGTTGAACCACACATTGTGCTAGCTATGGTAACAAACAGTTGAACCACACATTGTTCTAGCTATGGGACCAAACAGTTGAACCACACACTGTGTGATCTATGGTGACCAAACAGTTGAACCACACATTGTGCTAGCTATGGGACCAAACAGTTGAACCACACATTGTGCTAGCTATGGGACCAAACAGTTGAACCACACATTGTGCTAGCTATGGGACCAAACAGTTGAACCACACACTGTGCTAGCTATGGGACCAAACAGTTGAACCACACATTGTGCTAGCTATGGGACCAAACAGTTGAACCACCCACTGTGCTAGCTATGGGACCAAACAGTTGAACCACACACTGTGCTAGCTATGGGACCAAACAGTTGAACCACACATTGTGCTAGCTATGGGACCAAACAGTTGAACCACACATTGTGCCAGGTATGGGACCAAACAGCTGAACCACACACTGTGCTAGCTATGGGACCAAACAGTTGAACCACACATTGTGCTAGCTATGGGACCAAACAGTTGAACCACCCACTGTTCTAGCTATGGGACCGAACAGTTGAACCACACACTGTGCTAGCTGTGGGACCTAACAGTTGAACCACACATTGTGCTAGCTATGGGACCATACAGTTGAACCACACATTGTGCAAGCTATGGGACCAAACAGTTGAACCACACATTGTGCTAGCTATGGGACCAAACAGTTGAACCACACATTGTGCTAGCTATGGGACCAAACAGTTGAACCACACATTGTGCTAGCTATGGGACCAAACAGTTGAACCACCCACACATTGTGCTAGCGATGGGACCAAACAGTTGAACCACCCACACATTGTGCTCGCTATGGGACCAAACAGTTGAACCACACACTGTGCTAGCTATGGGACCCAACAGTTGAACCACATATTGTGCTAGCTATGGAACCAAACAGTTGAACCACACATTGTGCTAACTATGGGACCAAACAGTTGAACCACACATTATGCTAGCTATGGGACCAAACAGTTGCACCATACATTGTGCTAGCTATGGGACCAAACAGTTGAACCACACATTGTGTTAGCTATGGGACCAAACAGTTGAACCTCACATTGTTCTAGCTATGGGACCAAACAGTTGAACCACACATTGTGCTAGGTGACCAAACAGTTGAACCACACATTGTGCTAGCTATGGGACCAAACAGTTGAACCACACATTGTGCTAGATATGGGACCAAACAGTTGAACTACACATTGGGCTAGCTATGGGACCAAACAGTTGAACCACACATTGTGCTAGCTATGGGACCAAACAGTTGAACCAACCATTGTTCTAGGTATGGGACAAAACAGTTGAACCACACATTGTGCTAGCTATGGGACCAAACAGTTGAACCACACATTGTGCTAGCTATGGGACCAAACAGTTGAACCACACATTGTTCTAGCTATGGGACCAAACAGTTGAACCACACATTGTTCTAGCTATGGGACCAAACAGTTGAACCACACACTGTGCTAGCTATAGGACCAAACAGTTGAACCACACATTGTTCTAGCTATGAGACCAAACAGTTGAACCACACACTGTGCTAGCTATGGGACCAAACAGTTGAACCAAACATTGTTCTAGCTATGGGACCAAACAGTTGAACCATACATTGTGCTAGCTATGGGACCAAACAGTTGAACCACACATTGTGCTAGCTATGGGACCAAACAGTTGAACCAAACATTGTTCTAGCTATGGGACCAAACAGTTGAACCACATATTGTGCTAGCTATGGAACCAAACAGTTGAACCACACATTGTTCTAACTATGGGACAAAACAGTTGAACCACACATTGTGCTAGCTATGGGACCAAACAGTTGAACCTCACATTGTTCTAGCTATGGGACCAAACAGTTGAACCACACATTGTGCTAGGTGACCAAACAGTTGAACCACACATTGTGCTAGCTATGGGACCAAACAGTTGAACCACACATTGTGCTAGATATGGGACCAAACAGTTGAACTACACATTGTGCTAGCTATGGGACCAAAAAGTTGAACCACACATTGTGCTAGGTGACCAAACAGTTGAACCACACATTGTGCTAGCTATGGGACCAAACAGTTGAACCAAACATTGTTCTAGCTATGGGACCAAACAGTTGAACCACACATTGTGCTAGGTGATCAAACAGTTGAACCACACATTGTGCTAGCTATGGGACCAAACAGTTGAACCACACATTGTGCTAGATATGGGACCAAACAGTTGAACTACACATTGTGCTAGCTATGGGACCAAACAGTTGAACCACACATTGTGCTAGCTATGGGACCAAACAGTTGAACCAAACATTGTTCTAGCTATGGGAGAAAACAGTTGAACCACACATTGTGCTAGCTATGGGACCAAACAGTTGAACCACACACTGTGCTAGCTATGGGTCCAAACAGTTGAATCTCACATTGTTCTAGCTATGGGACCAAACAGTTGAACCACACATTGTGCTAGGTGACCAAACAGTTGAACCATACATTGTGCTAGCTATGGGACCAAACAGTTGAACCACACATTGTGCTAGCTATGGGACCAAACAGTTGAACCACACATTGTGCCAGCTATGGCACCAAACAGCTGAACCACACACTGTGCTAGCTATGGGACCAAACAGTTGAACCATACATTGTGCTAGCTATGGGACCAAACAGTTGAACCACACACTGTGCTAGCTATGGGACCAAACAGTTGAACCACACATTGTGCTACCTATGGGACCAAACAGTTGAACCACACATTGTGCCAGCTATGGGACCAAACAGCTGAACCACACACTGTGCTAGCTATGGGACCAAACAGTTGAACCACACATTGTGCTAGCTATGGGACCAAACAGTTGAACCACCCACTGTTCTAGCTATGGGAACAAACAGTTGAACCACATATTGTGCTAGCTATGGAACCAAACAGTTGAACCACACATTGTGCTAACTATGGGACCAAACAGTTGAACCACACATTATGCTAGCTATGGGACCAAACAGTTGCACCATACATTGTGCTAGCTATGGGACCAAACAGTTGAACCACACATTGTGATAGCTGACCCAAAAGTTGAAACACACATTGTTCTAGCTATGGGACCAAACAGTTGAACCACACATTGTGCTAGCTATGGGACCAAACAGTTGAACCACACATTGTGCTAGCTATGGGACCAAACAGTTGAACCACACATTGTGCTAGCTATGGGACCAAACAGTTGAACCACACATTGTGCTAGCTCTGGGACCAAACAGTTGTACCATACATTGTGCTAGCTATGGGACCAAATAGTTGAACCACACATTGTTCTAGCTATTGGACCAAACAGTTGAACCACACATTGTGCTAGCTATGGGACCAAACAGTTGAACCACACATTGTGCTAGCTCTGGGACCAAACAGTTGCACCATACATTGTGCTAGCTATGGGACCAAACAGTTGAACCACACATTGTGCTAGCTAGCTATGGGACCAAACAGTTGAACCACACACTGTGCTAGCTATGGGAGCAAACAGTTGAACCACACATTGTGCTAGCTATGGGACCAAACAGTTGAACCACCCACTGTGCTAGCTATGGGACCAAACAGTTGAACCACACACTGTGCTAGCTATGGGACCAAACAGTTGAACCACACATTGTGCTAGCTATGGGACCAAACAGTTGAACCACACATTGTGCTAGCTATGGGACCAAACAGTTGAACCACACATTGTGCTAGCTATGGGACCAAACAGTTGAACCACACATTGTGTTAGCTATGGGACCAAACAGTTGAACCACACATTGTGCTAGCTATGGGACCAAACAGTTGAACCACCCACACATTGTGCTAGCGATGGGACCAAAGAGACTAGCTGACCAAAAAGTTGAAACACACATTGTGCTAGCTGATCAAACAGTTGAACCACATATTGTGCTAGCTATGGGACAAAACAGTTGAACCACACATTGTGCTAGCTATGGGACCAAACAGTTGAACCACACATTGTGCTAGCTATGGGACCAAACAGATGACAAAACAGTTGAACCACACATTGTGCTAGCTGACCAAACAGTTGAACCACACATTGTGCTAGCTATGGGACCAAACAGTTGAACCACACATTGTGCTAGCTATGGGACAAAACAGTTGAACCACACATTGTGCTAGCTGACCAAACAGTTGAAACACACATTGTGCTAGCTGATCAAACAGTTGAACCACACATTGTGCTAGCTATGGGACCAAACAGTTGAACCACACATTGCGCTAGCTATTGCATTTGTTATACAGGAACTATGTTATATATTGTTTATACATCATGCCATGAGATGCACAGTGGCTAAACCGCCATAGGCGAACCGCTAGTATTTTGATGCTATCATTATTTAAAGGGAACGCTGATATCGTAACATGCAAACAACGATTAGTCATATATTGCTACTCAATATATTTGTAGCTGGCGATAGAGCGAATGGCGCAAAATGACCGCAAAAAAGATACATTTTAGTTTGAAAAATTAATTTACTTTAAAACATTAAGGGAAAGGAGCACGTTACAGTGGTTGTGTTTTTGAACCAATACAATAAACTATGCATTATTATTTGCGGTCAATTTGCTGAAGATCATTATTTTTCACTTGCGGTGAATGTGCGCCACTATCTGTGGCTATAACATCCAATCAGGGGCAACCGAAACTGTCATACCATTATCCAATCGGCATTCCTGAGAGGTAAAGGTAATATGTATTAGATCTATTCTATTCGCTCACTTGGCAGGTACATTTATTTTCTGTACTAATCCCATAGTTATTAGAGCTTAGAGCAAAGACTGACTTATAGTTTTCAACCTGTGCTGAACCAAAGTCCGGCACGACTCGGGTCATTCATTAGCAGCTAGTTATCTATCTGTGATTTATTTACTATTATACCTTTTATAAACAATATATTATGTGGAAGTTAAAGACGCAACTAGCTGAGTTCTCCACAAGATCCAGTACAATTAAAACCACTTTGCCCAGTAAAGCTATAGCTCAACAACAAACTCGCTTGGTTTCTAGGTGTCAACAAGTCACCAACCTAGATCCCCTGACAATATTATCCATAACAAACAAAAAATGTATTCATTAAATAATTCAGGAGCAATGTTAAAAATGTACATTAAACTACAAATTTTATTTATAAGCATTCCAGAATGTAATATTGCGAATAATGTAGGAACATTTGCCCACTAGCTACTAAGTGTTAAAATTTAGCTACAATAAATATATTTAGCTACAGTAAATTCAGTATAATTAGTAAAATTTGAGTCAAATTATTTTGTGAGTATAGATTTATTGGTACATTATTATTTTGGTTAGATTGCATTCCCGGCCCTGCAATCTACCGATTGTAGGTTTAGTTCTGCCAGGGTCGACTCAGCCTTTCATGATGAGCACCAGTTGAATTACGGTGGGTTACGGGGGGGGGGGGGGGGGGGGATTTTACTATCTTTCATACTGTATGTTCTTCGACAACCTCACATACAATATTTTAATATAATATTGTATGTATTCTATGGTATTCTTAGTAACAGCCTCAAGCACAGGTACGGATTACAGCGTATAATAGCAGCCAAAGAAGCAATGAATGGTTATGTGGAACATATTCCGTTACTTCAGGACGATGTTGTTAACCAACGCCTAACTCGCCACCTAGACCATATGGCGTGCTGTTTGGGGACTGACAAGCAGGCAATGGCCGTCCTTCCAGCCGCCGATCACCCAGTTGAAGTTCAAGCTGCATTGGGTGGAGGTGGGTGATTGGCATGTTGGTGTAGTGAACCACCCTTTCGCGGCCAAACCATTTCTTCCCATCCCACCACCGAACCATCCCTACGCGGCCGAACCATTGCTTCCCAATCCACCCCCGAACCATTTCAAACCACCCCACCACCGAACCACCAATTCGCGGCCGAACCATTTCTTCCCAACCCACCCCAAACCACCCCTTCGCGACCGAACCATTCCTACCCAACCCACTACCGAACCACCCCCCATTCACGGCCGAACCATTCCAACCGACCCCTCCACCGAGCCAAATGCCATACGCGGGCGATGACTGGCTAATTCAAAAGCTTTACTTTTAGATACTTTTGATTTGATTATTATAATGATAAATTCAAGTGCAATATTTCGGAAATATACTGATTATACTTTCGACCAATATACCTATGGTACTGTGTACTGTGGTACTCAATACAACAATAATAATACAATAATTAATAAATTAAGTTTTTTTAGTTAAAATCCCAAAGAATCCATAAGAAATTTTAAAATCCATAAGAAATTTTTTAAAAATGTGGTATAAAGTGTCTCAATAGGTAAAGTTAGCTCCAACCTACGGTGGCTGATTGCGGCCATTTATTTCCATTTTTCAAATTATTTTTCACCCGGGTGAAAAACTTTTATCACCCGGATGAAAAACATTTATCACCCGGGTGAAAAACATTTATCACCCGGGTGATTGTAAATTGATTGTTTGAAACTTGTTTTTTACGCAATTGGGATTTTTTTGGGTTTTGGTTTTGATGGAATATATACGAGTTGCACCAAGGGTATCAAACTTGTATTTTTCGGTGCTGTGTGCAAATTTATTTGCTAGCAATAAATTTTGAAAATACATTCAATAGATAAAATTGCTTGTGACAATTTATTTCTTGCGTTTTAGAGGTTTATGGCTGTTCTGAATTCAACGGAATATTATAATTATCGAACTAGACATCTCAAACTTGTATTTTTCGAAAGTGGGTGCCAAATGTGGTGCTAGCACCAAATTTTGAAAACCATCAAATATATCAACCTTGTTTCTTGCGTTATACGGGTTTGTGAGGGTTCTGAATTCAATGGAATCAGTAAAAATTTAATAAGAGTTATCAAACTTATTTTTTTCGCCGGTGGGTGAAAATTGTTGTGCCAGCACCAAATTTTTGAAAATAACCAAATTTATTCAGTAGATAGTATCATCTTGTTTCTTGCGTTATACGGGTTTATTAGGGTCCCGAATCCGATGGAATCAATAAAAACAGCACTGAACATCGTAAACTTGTACTTTTTGGTGATGGGTACGAAATTTGTCCCTAGCACCAAAATTTGCCAAATTACGCCGAAAAATACAAGTAGCAATGATCTGGCATATTAGAAATGTATTCCATTAGAATCAGCGCCCTAGAAAACCTGAAAATGTGAATTTATAGCATCGTATATGTGAATTAAAAAGTTTGTGTTCTAACTGAAAAGTGCTGGTTACTTTTTTTTTCATTTTTTTCCTACGCAGTGTGGACTAAACAGCCATTTATAGTAATCATATAATTTTTAAATATTTTACAATGTAATCTGCGCCCCAGAAAACCTGTATTGAAAAACAAATAGCCGAAAAATGTAACTTTAAATTTTTTTTTTTTGGGGGGGGGGGGGGGGGTCAATAAGACCCCCCCCCCTCGGTGTTTGTTCAACATTTTAATTTTATAGCCCGGTACTAATAGGGTTAACCAAACAGCTTAAATGTAAATTACAAGTAGCTCGATTTAATAAAGACTACAAAACTGGGCACCACCTAAATCCAGATGACTTTTCTGAATCTGGAATCTTAGATAGTAGAGTTAAGCAGCTACGCCTTAACCATGTGCGTATGTATAATGGTAAGTGTCCCAATTACCTTAAATACAAATTCAAAACAGAGTGCTTGACGCTTGCTTAAATCTCACCTCCGTGTGCAATGTAAAAATAGGTACAATAGTACTACAGTAAGTTATTAGTTTATTAATTATTTGCTATTTATACTGTAATTACGTTTTATAATAAATTGTTCTGTACATTATATCTTTATCGTTGCGTCGGACATTGTCACGCTCTCGGTAAAGTTGTACATGTACATAGTGTAATTACGTTTTATATTGGTTTTAGGTTAGCGTAGTGTAATATTGTATTTGTAACCAAGTAACATAAAGGACCCCCTTGGAAATAAGCTGCAAAGCTTTAGGGGTAATCCTATATGTTATGTTGGACAATACCTTTATACCGGTACATTGTTTGGTGTATTTGTTATTGTTTTTACATAATGTATAAATAAATCTATCTATATATATGACAAATGAAGCTTCAGGGCCGCTGTTCTGCTAATGGCTTATGCCATTTTGATTAATCGGTTACTGTGTCTTGATAAATCTTTCTCTCTCTATCAATTGTTGACGGCATACTATTAGGATGCCGTTACCTATGTAGGTTGGTTATAATGCACTGTACCAATAAATAATATGCACCAAACAATAGCTTAACATTAACCCTATTACCACTGGGGAGGGGGGGGGGGGGCGAATCGGCCCATTCCTAGTTTTTAATTGCTGTATCTATACAACCACATTATGTACCAGCCCAATTTTTTACGAGAATTAGTCAAATTTAATGGCGCATCTTTTGCAAAAAACGTCTTTGCAATTAGCTTTCAACTTTTCGATGTGGGTGCCACCTCAAAATTTGGTCCCCAGCAGAAATTTTACTTTAATTTTATTTATTATCGAATTTTACAAGGTCATTTGTGAGTTAGTCATTCTTTATGTTGGGGCTTTTTTTTATTGATTCTGATTCGTATGGAGCACTCTACTACTATATATAAGTATGTAAGGGAAGTGGTACGTCATTTTTGGTGCACTAAAATTAGGTCGTGGCACTTCAAATTTTCAAAATTGCAATATTCGTTAAATACTCTGAAGTTTTGATTTCAACACATTTTTATGGGTTTTTTGGCCCGCTTAATCGATTGAAAGTAATATAGAAGTCTCAATTCTTAATGGTACATCATTTTTGGTGCACCAAATTTAGGGCGTGGCAAGTAGGCCTATTTCAAATTTTCAAAATTACGATATTCAGAAAATACCACAAGGTTTTCATTTCAACCAATCTTTATAGGTTATCTGGACCGCTGAATCAATTGAAAGTAATATAGAAGCATGAAGACTTAGTGGTACGTCATTATTGGTACACTAAAATTAGGGCGTGGTACTTTTTCAAAATTTGAATAAGTGCCACTCCCTAATTTTGGTGCACCAAAAATGCCGAACCACTAAGTCTTCAGTCTTCTATAATATTTTCAATCGATTTTCCAAATATCGTATTTTTTAATATTTGAAGTGCCACACCCTAATTTTGGTGCTTAAAAAGGACGATCCACTAAGTCTTCAGGCTTCTATAATATTTTCAATCGATTCAGCGGTCCAGTAAACCTATAAAAATGCGTTGAAATCAAAAGGTGGGGGTATTTTCCGAATATCGCTTTTGTCAAAATTTGAAGTGCCACGCCCACTTCTTAGGTGCACGAAAAATAGCATCCAGTTCAATTTTACGAAATGGAACATAATCACATTTGATTCAGCGTAGTGAAAAACCTACTAACGCTATCCAACAATGCCACACTATTAGTTTTTAGAATATCAAAAAATTTATATTTTGTCCTGGGACTACTTCTATTTTTAATGAAAATTATTATTCCCACGTTATGAAATTTTCCTTTTTTTTTTATTTGAAAATGTTTTTCGATAATTTTTTCACTTACAGCCCAAATTTCGTAGGATGATTATTTGGATTGGATGATTACAAAAATACAGTGGGGGGCCGAATCAACCCCCCACCAGTGCTGTTAATGGTCTAAATACCCCAGTGGTAATAGGGTTAATATATGGTAGATTGCACGCTCATCTGACATGCAATTTGGTTCTTCTGGCAAGGCTCACTGCTTGTAAGTAGACCTTTGTGGTCCTTACAAGCCGGGGTGTTAATTGTTTCCCATTTTGGTTAATAACTGTTTCAGGTGACCTTTTGGTTTCCTGGGTGGCAAAGGGCCTCAGGGATCGCCCCTTTTCACTTTAAGGAGATACTTGTAAATCTTTAGTTATTTTTTGGATATATTCCGTTTGGAGTGTCACTTACCATAATTGTCTTCCATGGCGACCACTTCATCATAAATAACATCAAGCTGTCCCAATGATAGCGAACATTCGTAAAAACGGGCATGAGCAATGAATCCTGGGAAATGTGTGGTAAGGTCAAACGCAACCCCCAAAAGTAAAGGAGTTGTTTGATCATTAGGTGATCTCAATCCAAATGAATCCCCAAACTCCGACCACACACGAACATTAGTTGCAACATTCCTCGAGTACATGAATACCTTCATATCATCAGCCGCCACACTAAGGGCAACCATATGCCATTCATTGATAACAACAGCATTGATAACCTCCTTAAAATTATTAGGATTTCCTATAGTTGCCGGATTGTACCACAGAGACGTGGCAACTTGATAGCTGAATAAATATGAACCTCTGCTTGATAGATCTCCAAATTCATATATAGGACCAGTTCCCCCAGTGTTCCTTATAAAGGCAACAAAGGTAAATGTTTCTGATGTTAATTCATTGATTCCGTGGTCAATTGAGATGTAGAAATTTCGGAAGTCAATCGCTTGATACTCAATTCCTGTGATTCCGGGTCTATAAACCAAATCTCCACTTATTGTACCATTGAACTGTTTGGTTAAATCTTTAGCTATGTATTCCGAATTCAATGGCCAGTGTGCTGCATTGTTACAAGAAGGTGGTGGTACAGCTATAAAAATAAAACATATAAAAATATTAAAAGCAACAGCAGCAGTAGTTGAGTAGTGCTGCTAGGACAGTTGCTTTTTATATAGTTGGAAGAGTGAAGGGTTTACTGTGGAAGATTACCCATGGTGGTGAACAGACATTCCTTGGCCTACCTAACATTCTTAAAAGATTCTCCCATTCTAAACATGTAACTGCATGTGCGTCTCCATTTTCACCACAGGGTATAACTGGATTGCTAATGGTAAACTTTCATAAATATTTTTGTGCATATTTTTTTTAACAGACTAAGGATCGTGGGTTAGTGAGACTTATAATAAAAGCAGTGAATTATATAAATACAGTAAATGTATATTTATTTAAGGGCACGTATTTGTCCATACATTTGACTATTAAGCTATGTACCTCTTCTGAGGAATTGGTTCAACAGAATGGCTTGAAATTTGAAGGGGAATTAATTTTGCATGTGTCTCAGACGTGGTAGCAGAATAAATAAAATAAATTATTGTGATCACCAGAAATTTTCAAAGTGAAAAATGTTATTTGCAAAAAGTGAAAAAAACACGTATTTTGGCCGTTTTTTGAGATGTAACTTTTTAAATTTCTAACCCACATGTCTAAATGTGCTACCACCTATAAAGGGTCATTAGAAGAACATATACTGAAAACGTCATCCAATTTGGTCCAGTAGTTCCAGAGAAACAGGATCATGAGTGAAAAATAAAACTGAAAAATAAAATTCTGAGATAAAGCCATTTAAAGTTTTCAAACCTTCCCGCCATTTTATGTTAAATGGAGGGATAATTCAAATTATATTGAAAAAATAAGGAAGAATCCTTCTTAGCTAAAATGTTCGATATGGGGGTTTTCTGGGGTGGTGATTGCATTTCCGATGTTAGTTTTGACGATTGATGAATTCCAGTCTGTCAGTTTGTCGGACAATCTGTCTGTCTGTCAGTCAATAATTACGGAAACACACTACCGAACTGAAATTTAGGTTATGTGGTTTTTCCTGGTCGGTGATTTCAATACCGAAGTTAGTTTTGACGTTTGAATAATTCCAGACGGTCTAACTGTCAGTCTGTCTGTTTATCAGACAATCAGTCCGTCTGTCAGTCGAAATTTAGGAAAGGACACAACATCGCTAAAAATTGATTTAAAGGGGTTTTCCTGGTCGGTGATTCCATTTCTGATGTCAATATTTAAATATAATGGCTTTGTGTTGGGTCTGTATTCATGTCGGTCTGTCCGTCAAAATATAACATCCCAATAGACCATTTAGAACCCTTTAACCTTTAAAACGGACATAAGAAATGGAATCATAGACCAGGAAAACCTCTACAACAATATTTTCAGTTGTGTATTTTATTCTTTCTTTTTGACTGACAGACAGGCCAACAAACAGAAAGACAGACAGGCAGACAGATAGACATGCAGGCAGGCAGGCAGAATGACAGACAATCTAGAATACATGAAACGTTGAGATTGACATTATAAATGTGATCACTAAACAGGAAAATTCCTACAGTATGGCAAAATTGTGTTTCTTATATTTTGTCAGACTGACCGACTGACAGACAAACAGACAGCTATAACTCGAGAACTAAAATAGATCTCGCATTGTCGTTTTCAGTTTTGAAATCGCCATTAAATTTCGATCCAGAATCCGTAAAAATTTTTTTTTTGATTTTTTTAAATTTTGACCACAAACACGTGCCCTTAAATCTTGACAATTATATAAGTTCCACTAAATATGTGTGAGACATTATAGCAGTATTGCTGCTTGTGCGGTAAAAAGGATTATTTACAATATCGAAATAAATTAAATTTGAGACTACAAAATAAAATATATTTAGTTTATTACCAGCCGTGCTTAATGTTAAGTGTGTGATCCATAACATATAGACCAGTATGATTGGTCTAGTAAGTTTATTTTCGGCGTGGTAAATGCCGACATACGAAATAAAAAGTGCCCTGCAACAATTGTTACTCTGAGTAATAAATGTTATTAAAGAAGCTAAGCTAGTATGGAAGAAGTTTGGGATCCAATGATATGAGAAATCGTATTGTTAGAACTGGAAAATATTATAATAAAATATTATATTAGAAAATATAAATATTAATATTGGAAATGTAAATTCTAATATAATTAATAGTATTATTATTAAAAAATAATAATGTAAATTGTTAGACATTTTGTATTTATAGATATTTATACGTTCCAATATTAATGCATTCGAAAATTTCCCCTCTTAGTCCGCAGCAGAGTTGGTAGGGTGATGTGATGTGCTACAACAACCAGGCCATAGTTAACATTACATACTACTGTATTACACCTACTGTATTACAGTAGGTACAACTGAGCATGGTGACAAGATCTGGACAGGATTCTGTCCAGGATATGGACAGGATTGTTGTGTCCAGCATTATGTCCAGCCATGATCAGAGGGCAAAACTGAACTCTCCTCTCCATTGGCACATTTCAGTGCTACCATGGAGTGTTCTTGCCTTCTTCAGATCAGGCAGGCTGCCAGTTACATCAAGTTGCAGATTGTTAATACATTGCTCGAGGAAATTCACAGGATCATCTACCTCTATCTGGTGGGTTCTCCTCCAGAATGTGCCAGACAGATATCCCAAGTGTTTGCCTTCTGTTTGATCCCTGGGTTCCAGAACACCACCCGAATCTCAGTATGCCACTAACCGAACAGCTACCCAGGTCATTTCCGCCAAAACTTGGTTTAACATCCGCATAGAATTGACTTCTGTATACATAGTCCTATTTGGAAACCTCGCATTGCAGCACTCTTGTTCTGCCTTGAGAGGAATGAATTTCCATATCTCAATATTCTACCAACCATTATTCTGATATGTGGGCACTTTATAGGGTTTGTTTATTTATTTGTTGACAGAGGTGCCCCTGTTAATACGCATGCATCGTTAAAATTATGGATTAGGCCTATGTTAACTATAATTTTCAACATTTAAGTTCGACTTCTACACTCTTATCAAATTTATATATAATTGACCGAACCAAAGCTGAGATAATGACGTTCAAACATGAGTGAACTGTCTAATGGAAAGACGTACAATGAAAATTGGGCCTATAATAAAGAGTATGCTTAGACTTACTAACTTTATGACATACAGTTGCACTTACTGAAATCAGGTTGATGACTTAGTAGCTCATTGTAAGCTTCATTAAGCTCTGTTTCAGATAGAGAACAGCTGTAATAACGGGAATGTGCTATGTACCCAGGGAAAGCCAGGTTTTCATAACCGCATGCTCCAACTTGACTACAAATACGTTTCCCCAAATATAGATTAGCAGTGCTATCCAGGGCCTTTCTTTCAGTATTTGATACTATTTCTTCTGACCAAATATTTTCATTGGTTCCAACTCTACGACTGTAGTAAGTGTATTTTTCATGTGCTGTTACACTAATTGCAACCATATGCCATTCATTTAAGATAACAGCGTCATTTGGTGAGATTGAATATGGTCCTGATGCTGGATTATATGACAAAGAATGATGAACGTTAACCCAAAAATGTGAACCATATTCATTTGATGTACCAAATTCGAATATTGGACCAACGGAAGTAGCCATTACAAAGGCCGTCATAGTTAATGACTCGGAAGTTAATTCATGTGGTTCATGTGGAATTGAGATGTACCCATTTTTGAAGTCGAGTCCTCGGTTTTCAACGCCCCCTGGACCTGGCTGCCACCTTAGTGTGCCTTCAATGAAACCATGATGAATTCCTAAACTATCAGAAGCTACATCATTAAGGTTCGATAAAGTCCACCAACTTCTGTCAAAATTACATTGATCTGAAAAATATTAATATTAATAAATAAATAAGAAGGAGTTGGTAAAATCTAACTTTGATAGCATAAAAACCGATCCTCACATATTGAGCTTCCCAAGGCCCATTTGCCAATAAGCCCAGACCACAAACCCTACAAACTACCCTTCTTGGCGTGGATTCTTTGTAAGCTGTGTTTAACATATTAACTGATTGCGTCACATTGGATGTTCGTGTGATCAAGATATTGATACGGGGTGTCTCTTTGTACTAAGAAACGTCTTAGCATATGCAAATGGTGATAGGCGTTTTGCATTTGAGCGTAAATATATTATAGGACGATTTTGGTGCAATCTTTGTGGATTTTTGTATTAACTATTGAAATTTCCCATGTGTAATATGGATTCTGATTGACTGAGAAATTACGTTTGGTGTTTTGGTTTCATCAATACAGTTTAAAAGGAATCGCTTGTTAATTTCCTGGTCGGTTTCTGCGTTGTTAAGCAGATACTGAATAGGGTGTAACTTTGGTCAGACGGGAGTACTAAATTTGAAATATATTTGGTAAACCCTAATCACTGGGTTTACGCGGATACAATTAAGTTTATATTTAATTTACAGGATGGGAATTATTATAAATAAATAAATTTAAATATGTATGAAATGGCACATTTTCGAACAAACAGTTCTTTATCAAGTCTAATATTGTGCTACATTACTATATATTAACTTATTAACATATATATATATTAACATAATAAAATTGCTATATATTAACTGAAGGCTGTATTGGTGGGTTATAAAAGCTGCAGATTGAAATGCAGGGAAATTTGAATTATTCTATACTGTATGTATTATTCTGTATGTATGTATCAACGCTTCGAAAAACTATAAGAAATAGTCAACACTTCAAAACACTATATAAAGACTTTGTAATAATAGTTTGAAGGGCGCCTTTTTTTTTGTAAATTTTTACCCCATGTCGACACTTCAAATGGTAAAATTTGTGTCGAAATTGAATATTAGTATAGAGCAACGTTAGTAATTAAGTATGGCATTATATATTACAATAATACCTATATATGGATTATGGTTAGGTTATACAATTAGTGTAAGATTATTTATTATTTATTTCCTCCAAAATATAAAATAAAATTAATACCAACATACATCCATACCCTACAAAATTAATTACTGGGCTGATTGGTGTGAGCTTCCAGTATAGCATAGCTAGTGTAGTTTTAGCTCACCCCTGCATCTGGAGAGTTCTATAATGTTTAAATGTAAATCTAATTATACAGATAGGTGGGTGCGGTGCGGATGACTGCTGTCGGAATTTTAAAAATATTTGTTTTTTCCTGCATGTAAAAAATAAATTTGTGGTACACAAGACTGCATAGCAAACTGATGATAACCAATGGGGGTGAATGTATATGTAAAGAAAAAAAGTATGAAACTATATATATGACGCAAAATATGTAAAGGAAAATATATTTATATAACGCAAGCTGTTGAAAACCAATTGGGGAGAATGTATATGAAAGAAAAAAAAATATATATGTATACTATTAAAATTGAAATGGTTTAATCATATCTGCAGTAAGTGGTTTTTTAATTTTTTCTTAACTATAGCCAGGCTTCGACTGTCCCTAATAATTTTTGTTAATAAGTTCCACAAAAGTGGTCCTTGCATAGATACTGAAAGATAGCGAATATCCAAACGAGCCGGAGGTAAATGATACAGGCCAGAGGAAGCAGAGCGAGTATTATATGAGTGAACCGAAGAGGCTTTAGTAAAGAGGTAAGCTAGAGGGTGAGATGGATTATTATGGACTTCGAACATGAGTATTAGCACCTGGTATTTATAGAGGAGATCTAGAGGCAGGATACGTAATTGTTGGTAGATGGAATAGGATGAGGATTGAGAATGATTAAATGTGATACAACGCAATATTTTATTGATTTTTACTTTCAAAGGATCTGTATTGGACTTATAAGTGCCGCCCCAAACAATCAAGCCATAGGAAATGTAAGGATAAATTAATGTATTAAAAAGCATGCGCGGAGTAAATCTCTAGAAAGTATATGTTATGTATATGTATAGATTTTTAGAACAGTCCATCTGTTTTAGACAATTTTTTTAAGTATGTATTTAATGTGCGCCTTAAATGTGAGTTTATCATCTATAATTATGCCTAAGTATTTTGAAGCGGACGTACATCTGAAGGGTTTGTTGTTGATAATAATTGTTGTGCTTGGTAAGTTGAAATTTTACGAGAATGTAAATATGGAGTTTTCTATTTTATCGGTGTTTAAGGTTAATTTATTATCTATCAGCCAATCATTAATTAAATTACTTTCGGTATTTATAGTATTAGTTAATCTGGTTATGTTACTATCATGGAGCATGAGAGATGTATAATCTGCAAACAGTGTGGTAATGAGAGAGGTTGCATTTTGGAGATCATTTATATAAAGTAAAAAATGGATTGGGCCTAGTACCGAATCTAGCGGGATACCACAGTTGATTAAATTAACTACTAAAGATGACGTAACTCCTAATGAAGCAAACTGTTTGCGATTGGATAAGTAAGTAATCTCAGAAAATCGACGAAGGGGTTCCACGTATACCATATGACTGAAGTTTCTTTATAAGTATGGAGTGGTCAAGAGTATCAAATGTTATAAGCGGGTTGTATAAAACTGTTTCGAAGATTGTATGGAAAACAGGGAGGAGGGAGATTGGACGGTAGTTTGTAGGAAGAAATGGGTTACCACATTTATATGCTGGAATGGCCTTTGCTAACTTAAGACAATCAGGAAAATGCCCTAGTCGTAAACTGAGATTAATCAAGCTACATAAATGAGTAGATATAAATGGGGCCACAAGCTTTACTAAAGAAATCAGAAAATCGTCATTGAAGGCGCACTTCTCATCTAATTGTAAAGTAATGTAATGAATTTCAGCGGAAGATGTTTCTGAAAGTCCGAAGGAATTGTATTTGGGATGTCTTATGTGGCGAGTAGGACAACAAGAACTTGAAGTAAATTGTGAAGCAAGTTGAGGACCAATGTTGGAAAAGAAATTGTTAAAGGCGTTCGCTATATCAGCTGGATTGGAGAGAGAAATAATTTTCCCATCTTTGTCCACGTTTAATCTCTTTGGTGTTGATGTTTTTGCAGAACGGTGTAATAAAGAGTTTAATGTTTTCCAAGTCTTACGCATATTATTATAATTTTTATTGATTTCTGAGTTGTAGTTTTGTTTTCAGCTGCTCTAAATAGTGTGGTTAATTTATTTCTGTATAATTTATAATGATTATGATATTCAATTGTGGACGATTTAGAATATATTGGGTATTATAAGTTTTTCTTTTTTATTCCTAAAATTAGCGATTTTGTGCGGCAAGGTTTCTTTGGAACATCTCGTTTTTGTACAACCACGGATGGAAGGTTATCCTTACAGATATTTGTGAAGTCATCATAAAAACTCTCTAGTTTAAGTTTGTCAGGGGTGTTATTAGCTGAATATCTAAAGGAAAAGTTTCGTACATCATTAGTAAACCTATCTTTATTAAATTTTGAGTAATCGTAAGTGCGCTTTGTATCAGGAGGAAGAAAAACATCGAATAATCAGTTAAAACCATGAAAGTAGGAAGGTGGTTGGTTGTACCAGTTTCTGTTAAAAATACACCTGTGTTGAGCAAATAGATGAGTGTATATTACCAAGGATGTGGTATATAGTAGATCTAGAATAGGGAGTGATACGAGTATGTTGGTTTATAGTTTGAGTGAAGCCATTAGAAGATATTGTATTAATATATTCACTAGTAGGAGGTATTTGGTTTATGATATTGGTAAGACAAATTATTTGTATGTTGGGCTTCTCAAAGTGTTGACATGAAGTATGCTGAAATAAAACGGATTGCTGGCTGCTGAGGTGTACACCAATATTTCATTTTACACTAAAAGTTGTTGTTGTCGTACACCATATTTAGGAAAATTCCCATTTTTATCCATTCAATGAATTTGAACGTAAATGTTGTTTTCTTTGACATTATAATATTTGTAGGAATTAATCGTTGACTATAATAAATTATGTAGAAAACTAATTTTATTTGGAAAAAAACTTGTATTATTTTATTATAAATAATCAAACCATAATTTTGATTCATTGTAAGAATCTCCTCATAAATAACATCCAACTGTCCCAATGATAGCGAACAATCGTAATAACGGGCATGGGCAATGAATCCGGGGTAATTCAAGGTATTTAGATCTCCAACCCCCAAAAGTAAAGGAGTTGTTTGATCGTTAGGTGACCTCAACCCAAATGAATCCCCAAACTCCGACCACACACGAACATTAGTTGCAACATTCCTTGAGTACATTAATACCTTCATATCATCAGCCGCCACACTAAGGGCAACCATATGCCATTCATTGGTAATAACAGCATTGATAACTTCCTTAGGATTTCCTATAGTTAACGGATTGTACCACAGTGATGTAGCTATAGGGTGATTGAATAAATGTGAACCTCTGCTTGATAGATCTCCAAATTCATATATCGGACCAGTTCCCCCAGTGTTCCTTATAAAGGCAACAAAGGTAAATGTTTCTGATGTTAATTCATTGATTCCGTGGTCAATTGAGATGTAGAAATTTCGGAAGTCAATCGATTGGTAGTCAGTTCCAGTGATTCCGGGTCTATAAACCAAATCTCCATTTAATACTCCATTAAACTGTTGGCTTAAATCATTGGCAATATATTCTGAGTTTAGAGGCCAGGATGCTGAGTAATTACAAGCATTAGGTTGTGTTTCTAAAATAAAACACATTAATAAAATTTAACATTTAATAATTAAACTGCTTCAAGTTGTAATAACGTTGTTAAAAAAATGGTACTCATTGAGCAAAATAAGGAATTACAAAATAACGCTGTTCATTGTTAATGTTAATGTTAATAACGCTGTTAATGGTCGCATAACCATTACATATTATACAGTACATCCCACGAGTGGTGTGAGCTATGAGTCACAATATACGGATAGGAATGTTTCTTCCATTCTAATAAATGAATCCGTTCAAATCATGAATAGCACTGATCAGTTCGTCCAGTCATTGCCCTCAGTTATTTTGGCGAAACAGTCACATTTGTTGAAAGGGTATATGGACATTTATTTCCTGGGACTTTTCATCCCCACACTTTTAGTAACAGACTTTTTATCCCGGGCTTTTTGTCCCGGACTAAACGTGCCGGACTTTTCATCCTGGGGTTGTATGCACCAATCGCTCAAATTAGACTAAACTAAACAACCTAGATCAAACTAATTCAATTGAAACACAATCGAAACCGTATTTACCAAGATTACAATGATCTAAAAAGTTAATAAATTAATACAAACTAACTAATACTAATAAAATAAAAATATAAAATAAATATAAATAAATAAATAAAAATAATAACGAATGAACGAAATAAATAATAATAAAAATGAATAAATACTAATACTAACTAACCTAATAGTAGTAGAATTAGTTTGAACTCGAACTGGAATCATTCTCTCGGGCCTTTTATCAGAGTAATGCAGATCAGTACTACAGTAGTACCAATGCAGTTAGCCAATTCAATAGCAAAATTGTAAGCGCCTCACTTCGATTTTCAGTACTGTGCAATCCACAAGTAACGTCTACAACTGCGCTTACACCTACACCTACTATATCAAGACATTTTCATAAAAATTTATATATATCGGTCGGCACTCATATTCTTTGAATAAGTGTGACTACAGATAAGGAAGCATGTAAAGTACAATATCAGCTTTTTCCAACCAAATCAATAAATGAGAGTAGTTGTCGGCATCGGCATCAGTGTAGGCGTAGGCATATGTGTAGGCATGTTTAGTTGGTTAGAAAGCCCAAATTACAATGTTCACTGACTTAAACAGACAGATTTCCCTTAAAATGAGATTAATACTTATTGCTCATTATAAAATTAACATTTCAATTTTAATTCTATTTTATTTATATTAAATAATATTATGTAATATCATTATATATATATATATAAATAACTATAGTTGGCAGTTGTTATTAAATGTCCCATCAGCAATTAATCCATTGCATATGCCTATCCATCTGTAATCACCAGAGGCAGTACTCTAATAATATACAGCAGCTTATCAACCACCATGTTAATGCCATCAATGATGCCGACGACAGCAGGCAATCATCTCAGGATGCAAGGAAATCGATCAACTTGCTGAATGTGTGTTAAAGCCAACCAACCACCAAGGTTATGGCAGAATCACCACCCCATCGCCTCGATGTTTGGGAGGCCCACTTTGAAAAGCTCCTCAATAATGACAGGTCATTCCTTGATAACTTTATAGAAGTAAAAGTGTCGGGGTCTGTACTACCAGATAATCCTATTGGCGATATCTCCTTTGCTGAAGTGAATGCTGCTGCAAAGAGCATTAAGACCAATTGTGCCAGTTGAGTAGATGGTATTCCCCATGAGGTCTTTAAAATACCAGAGAGTTCGGAGCTCATTTACCCCATCATACTATAGACATGTTCAAAACAGCAAGAGTCCCACAAGAAAAAAATAAAAGTTGGTGCCTGTTCCCAAGAAGGGCAACCTAACACTCTATGGTTCTTTTTGTGGAATCTCATTAATATCGATTGCTGCAAAGCTATACAATATAATTCTATTACATCGCATCAGGGATCCCATTGAGAGACTGCTCTGTGGAAATCAGAATGGATTCCGTAAAGGTCATGGGACCACGGAGCCCATTTTGGCACTGAGAAGGATAATTGAAGAGTTATCAAAAAGAAATGCATCTGGCTGTTGTCTTTGTTGACTTCTTCAAGGCCTTTGATTCAGTCTCTCGCTCACGTATGTTCAGTATACTTTCATTATATGGGATTCCTGATGAAATTATTGCAGCAATCAGATCAGTATACGATTCGACAACATTTGTGTCTACTGTTGATGGTGACACAGAACCATTTGAAGTATTATGGGGAGTCCTCCAAGGAGTCACACTTGCACAATTCTTGTTCATAATTGTGGTTGACTATGTTCTACACATGTCCTTAGATTATCATAATGATGATGGGGTGATGGTAACTCCACCTACTGGCTCCAGAATTCGAGGAAATCCTGCCAAGTACCTAACTGATCTAGACTTTGCTGATGACTTAGGAGTACTCTCAGAATCACTCACTAGAGGGAGACCAACGGCTCCTCAGCTCATTGGAGTCTCTGACTGGATGAGCATAAGCTCAAAGGATGGTATGCTTGAGCATGTGGACGACTTCTGTTACCTGGGATCATGGATCCGGAAGTCAGGTGAGGACCTTCGAATACATAAGGGAAAGGCATGGGCAGCCTTGAATAGGCTTTCCAGGATTTGGAAGTCACAGATAATTAATCGGAAACTTGAGGTCCGAATATTTAGAGCAGCAGTAGTTCCAGTAGCCCTCTATGGGAGTCCATGCTGGGCTCTAACTGCTGAGAACACCAAATCTTTGGATGGCACATTCACAGGAATGCTGCCCCGGGTTCATTGTGTCAAGTACAATGCACGCATCTCCAACCGAACACTATATAACATTGGAGGTGTCTCAATGGTTCCCCCAAGCTTGACACTAGAACAAAGTTGCCTCCACTTTGCAGGACATTGCTTTCGCCGTGAGGACCAGCCAATGCACAATCTTGTGCTTTGGCAGCCTCATAGAGTGAATAAGAATGGTGGACAGCCCATGACTTTCTTGAGGCGCATCTTAAAGGACACTGGCCTTGAAGACGGGGATGATCTAGCAAATGTCATGGGTGATAGGGAGTTGTGGTGGCACAATTTTGTCGACAAGCCGGCACAGCATTCTTAAAAATGCAGCTGCATTGCAGCATGCCGATCCTAGTAGTAGTAGTAGACATAAATGTTGCTGAATGTATACTGATCTGTTTACTGCAATAATTTCATCAGCAATGCCATGCAATGAAAGTATGCTGAACATATATGAGCGAGAGAGTGAATCATAGGACTTGAAGAAGTTAACAAAGTCTGTATTTCTTTTTTGATAACTCTTCAATTATCCTTATGTGCCAAACTGGGCTCCATGGTTCTACGACCTTTT
>JAUCBJ010001856.1:0-111371 GCA_032718475.1 Nemertoderma westbladi | reverse complement strand
AAGTGTCAAAAATTCGACCTATATTTTGACATTAAAAAAAGTGAATTTTTGAAAAATTCATTTTCGGCTCTACGCTCTAGCTGTCTAGTTATCACAAATGCGAAGCAATGACAAAATTTATTTTACTATTTGATAGACAATTTATTCAGACATCTTCTAATATTTCAATTTTTATCATAACATCACGCAATCACCCACAATCCGTTAAAGAAAAAAAGTATAACTTGCTGTATCAAGTCACCCCGAATTACGGTACCGGCAGACCGGTGTAGCACAATTCCCACCCCCCTAAAAATTCCCTATTGTATCCCCCCCCCCCCCCCCCCCCCTCCTATTACAGTATTAGAATTCATTAGGTAGGGTACCCAAAAAATACACCGGGAGTCGGGAGTGAGAAGAGAATACACTGGGGAAATTTATCCGGGGATGGATTTGCCCAAAATGAAAATTGATAAATGCAGGGGTGAGTTTTCACTGACTGACTGACAGTAGGCTGGTAGGGTAAAATAGCCCAATCAGGCTATAATTATGTAGCCCAATCGGGCCGATTCTGCATGCCGCAGGTGGCCTACTACTGTACTATACAGCTATAAACCTAACGAACATGACTAACCATTTGGAAAAATCGTTATTCATTGTTGTTCAGTTTATAAGAATGGCCTTCTTACAACACCTGACTGCCTGATCTCCAGATCTCGCGTAGCGCGTTACCGTACACCTAATAACGGTTTCTCTTCTTACTGTCTTACCAGCTTACTGCAGTTTAGTGATAGTGGATAGGCCTAGATCATAGATCCGCAGACTCTACGACACTGTCAGACTGTACACCGGTCAGTCGGTATGGCCTTACTCTGTTACTGCAGTTCTTGGTACACTGTACACAGTCTGTGACCTGACAGCAGGACAGTGTTCTGCTGTTTACAGGTTTACTGCAGTACTGCTGTACTGGTTTAGGTCAGTACTGCAGTAGGTGTCACAGTACTCACAGTCAGACAGTACAGCAGTAGTCAGACTAGCAGACAGCAGGACAGTCCTATGAATCAGACATCTAACACCCCAAGAGATGGGTCTAATAGCTGGATGTGAATAGTCTACCTGCCAACTCCTGAAAATTACGATTAGATTAGGATGGCTAAAACGTCTGTCCTTATCTGATCTGATCTGATCTGATCTGACGGTATCTGACACTTTGTTCCACCTTGGTTCAGAGCCCACCTTGGTGTAGTGGTTATATTGAATTCACATCTCACGGAGGTTGTGGGTTCAACCCCGGCATGATGGGGGCCAAGGTAGTTTTCGTTTCGTCACGAATGCTTTGACAGTTTGAAGGGTTTAGCGAGGCATCTCTGCCTTGCATCCTTAAATGGTAGCTAAATGAGTACTGGAGTTTCTGCCCATGTCAGTCAATATAACACCCCCCATTCTAGGTCATTGATCAAGAAAACTTGCCACCTCCATGCAGCATAAAGGAGGTGCCACCTGTAGCTGCATAGACCCTAAGGGCTACCCACTAGGGCAAATCTGGTCCTGTAACTAGGACCCCCTTCGTTCTGGGATAAGGACGCCCTTGGTCCTGGATTAAGGACCCATATACTTGGCTGCAGGGGTATATGGCCTGGCCAGGCAGATGGTGATTACCAATGGCTGGTCAGGAGTACATAGAGTGTTCTCATGTCCACTCTGAGTGCACTTCACTGCGACCTGCACCTATGGCAGCAGGGGTACAGGGCATGACCCAGCAGATGAGCTGCACAGCCAATGGTGGGTCATGTGCGGCAGAGTAGATATGGGTGATGGGCCTCATATCTGACTCCACTGCGACACCCACCCTGTGGAATGGCAAACCAGGGTGTGGTATTTGCCCCGAGAGCTGACTCGGCAAAAAAGCACCCCCCAACCCCCACTATGGATTGCATTAGTAATGCGGAGGTCCAGCCACTAGAGGCCAGTGGAATGACTGGACACAATCGGCCTCACAGGCGTCAGTTATCTCCTGACCGGCTGCCTGTCTCACCCCCTAATGGAGAGAGAGCGGCAAACGATTCTTTGAGTCCCTTTCCTGATGACCTTTCTGGCCCAAACCCTGGGTCACCAGGGAGGCCAGATTATTGTGAGGGGGAGAGGGATTCTGGAGTTGGAAGCTACTCTCATGTTCCACCCCGACCAACAAAGCCATTGGTGAATCTGAGGCAAGTCACTAGACTAGCCTCAGTAAACACCCTAACACTCGGGTCTCCAATGCGACAAGGTGAGCTGACTGCCTTGGCAGATAAGCTTTCTCTTAGTGCAGTGGGTGTTCAAGAGCACCGAATGCAGACTGGACAGACTGATGAGGTTCTGATTAAGGACATGGGGGGCGGTTGGCGACTCGCCCTCGCTTCAGCAGATGATAGTGGCAATGGTGGAATTGGTCTATTGATGAATCCAACTGCACATGCAGCATTGGACAAAATAGACCAAATCTCTAACCGCATCATCCGTTGCCACTTCTCATGTTCTGGAAGACTGGCTAAGAAGTTTCCTAAGGTGGTTCTGATTGTGTGCTACTCTCAACTCTCCAACTAGTGTTGCCCCTGTAGAGGAGGTGGAAAATTTCTACCAGAATCTACAAGCAGCTACTGATGGAGACTTTAACGCAAGTCTGCATCAATCACCTACATCGCCCTGGGTCTATAGCAATAGTGTTAACCGAAATTCCGTCCATCTTCAGGATTTTATCTCTGGAAATGGATTGTTTTCGGCTGGAACCCAGTTCAAGAAGCGAACTATGGAAAGCTATGGACTCATAGTGGACCCAGTGGTCACAAGTCCCAGATAGACCATATCCTGTTTCGTAGGAAATACAGGAGCTCTATACACGACTGTAATGCATTTACACTACGACCCTTCTCCAGTGATCACTGCCTTATTGTGGCCAAGGTAAGACTTAGTCTGCGTGCTAGCAGAACAACGAAATCTGCCTTGACTGGTCCTCTCTGTTGCAACAGCCAAGTGTGAGATCCAGCTTCACACTACAGCTGAGCAACAGGTATGAGGTTCTTGCCTCTGAGGCGGCAGATCACTGTGAGGGCTATACTGCCTTCACAGAGGCAGTTAAGTTAGCAGCTGCAGAAACAGTTCCTGTATACCCTCGAAACAGGAAACAGACAATAAAATTCAGAAGTGCCGAAATGACCTTTACAAGGCGCAGAAAGAGTCCCGACTCAAACAGACTACAGCGGCCAAGAATGCAGTTAAGGCTGCATCTAGGTCCCTGAACAGGCAGTACTCTGTTAATTTACAGGAGCTAATAAACCAACAGGTTGATGCCATCAATGATGCTGACGACAGCATGCAATCATCCCAGGCATGGAGATCGATCAACTTGCTTGCTGGTCGAAAAAGCCAACCAACCACCAAGGTTAATGCTGAATCACCAGCCGATCGCCTCAATGGTTGGAAGGTCCACTTTGAAAAGCTCCTCAATAATGACAGGGTATTGCCTGATAACTTTATAGAAGTAAAAGTGTCTGAGTCTCGATTAATCTCGATTGATCGATCTCGATTGATCTCGATTGCTGCAAAGCTATACAATAGAATTCTATTAAATCGCATCAGGGATCCCATTGAGAGACTGCTCCGTGGAAATCAGAATGGGTTCCGTAAAGGTCGTGGGACCATGGAGCCCATTTTGGCACGTAGAAGGATAATTGAAGAGTTATCAAAAAAGAAAGACAGGCATCTGGCTGTTATCTTTGTTGACTTCTTCAAGGCCTTTGATTCAGTTCTCGCTCACGTATGTTCAGCATACTTTCATTATATGGGATTCCTGATGAAATTATTGCAGCAATCAGATCAGTATACGATGGTTCGACAACATTTGTGTCTACTGTTGACGGTGACACAGAACCATTTGAAGTGTTATGGGGCGTTCTCCAGGGAGACACACTTGCACCATTCTTGTTCATAATTGTTGTTGACTATGTTCTACGCATGTCCTTAGATCATCATAATGATGATGGGGTGATGATAACTCCACCTACTGGCTCCAGAAGTCGAGGAAATCCTGCCAAGTACCTAACTGATCTAGACTTTGCTGATGACTTAGGAGTACTCTCAGAATCACTAGAGGGAGCCCAACGGCTACTCAGCTCATTAGAACATGCTGCTTCTAGTGTTGGTCTTTTTATTAACTCAAGAAAGACCAAAATTTAGACAGTTAACTTTGAAAGTCCTCAGCAAGTCTCTGATCGGATGAGCATAAGCTCAAAAGATGGTATGCTTGAGCATGTGGATGACTTCTGTTACCTGGGATCATGGATCCGGAAGTCAGGTGAGGACCTTCGAATACGTAAGGGAAAGGCATGGGCAGCCTTGAATAGGCTTTCCAGGATTTGGAAGTCACCGAGAATTAATCGGACACTTAAGGTCCGATTATTTAGAGCGGCAGTAGTTCCAGTACTCCTCTACGGGAGTCCATGCTGGGCTCTAACTGCTGAGTACACCAAATCTCTGGATGGCACATTCACAAGAATGCTACGCCGGGTTCATTGTGTCAAGTACAATGCACACATCTCCAACCAGACACTATATAACATTGGAGGTGTCTCATTGGTTCCCCCAAGCTTGACACTAGAACAAAATCGCCTCCGCTTTGCAGGACATTGCTTTCGCCGTGAGGACCAGCCAGTGCATAATCTTGTACTTTGGCAGCCTCATGGAGTGAATAAGCATGGTGGACAGCCCATGACTTTCTTGAGACGCATCTTAAAGGACACTGGCCTTGAAGATGCGGATGATCTAGATGCGGATGTCATGGGTGATATGGAGTTGTGGCGGTGCAATTATGTCGATAAGCCGGCACAGCATTCTTAAAAATGCAGCTGCAATGCAGCATGTCGATCCTAGTAACACCCCCCCCTCTCTGAAACTAATGCTACTAACTAAAAGACTAACTGAAACTAACTAAAAGGGATTCCTATAAAATAAGCTAGAAATTTTAATCTTGTTTTTAGCGGCGGGTGCCAAATTTTGGTGCCAGCCCCAAATTTTGCAATATTTCAATTTTTTAAATTGATTATTTGAAGCTGTTTTTTCCGCAATAGGTGTTTTAGGCGTTCTAGTCTCGTTGGAATATATATGAATTGCACCATAGGCATATCATCAACGTTGTATTTTTCGGTGCCGTGTGCAGAATTTGGTGCCAGCAAGAAATTTTGAAAATTCATTCAATAGTTCAATTGATTGTGACAACTCATAGTCCTATCTTACATTTTATTGTTATTGTCCTACCAACTATACATCTCAAACTTGTATTTTTCGGAAGTATGGGGTTTCTTGCGTTATACGGATTTGTGAGGGTTCGGAATTCAATGGAATGTGTAAAAATTGCATAAGAATTCTGAAACTTGTATTTTTCGGCGGTGGGTGAAAATTTTCAACAACATCGTTTATTGTTTTGGTTAGAAATTGCCGCCGCTGTAACCTGCTCTTTTCCTTCAATTGGAAGGTAAAAACATCGTTTGATTCCCACCTTCCCACCCACCTTCCCATCTTCCTTCATTGTCTGGGTATAATAAACTCCACTGTATCAGTGACAATCAGGGCAATTTGGGGAATGTTAAAGTGTTTCGCCCGGCAGCAACAGTACTGTACAGAGGTACTGTACCTCTTCCTGCCTTCCCTTTAGCGTAACAAACAAACAATAAATATTTTAAATGTAATAGACTAATAAGCACAGTATCATTATTTAATAATATTAATTATAATTAATATAATTAACTTTAACTATTAATAAACTATTAACAAGAAAGATTACTAAAATATTGCAGCAAAGGCAGAAAGGCTGTATTGTTTTTAATAAATGATTAATGCCATTCTGCATTTTTGATTTAATGCCGCTTCAAAGTTTTTTGCTCAAAAATGGGTTTTTTCGATATTAGGATTCAAGTTCATGGTGAATGTTAGTGAATCTCGTCTCTTAACCAGTCAGCCAGTGTATATTGAAAGTTAACCAAAATGCCTACTATATATCGTGGGTAATCTGGTAAAACCCCTTAAGTCGATTTTTGGCCATTTTCAGGTTTTTGGTGATTGTGGTACCTTAGATTGATATCCACCTTCTGACAAAACCCCAGAAGTTAAAACAGCGTTAATAACGGAGAAAAACGCAAAATAAGATCCCGTCTAAATATCGCTTGATCTGTTAAAACCCCCTAAGTAGGAAAAAACTCTGTTTAAGCACCTGCAATATGGGATTTAATTTCTGATAAAACCCCTTAAATTAGATATTAGGGGGTTTCTTATTAGTTAAATGTCAGAGGGACTTTTAATTATTCGTTTTGATAAAACCCCCAAAATGCCCGTTTGCCACAATATGATAGGATAATTGGCCTTGAATTAATTAATGGAGTGAGTTTTGAAGTAGGTCTACGGTATTAGTATTAAATGAATAGGTTGCCTACTCAACACCTAACAGTATTTTTAAATAGCTGAAAATTTGTAATGCTTATTATAACCTTTGGCGAAAATCTGGGGAGGGGGGTCCATTTACACTACTACTACTAGGATCGGCACGCTTCATTGCAGATGCATTTTAAGAAGGCTGTGCCGGTATGTCCACGAAATTGCAACGCCACAAATCCCTATCACCCATGACATTTGCTAGATCATCCGCATCTTCAAGGCCAGTGTCCTTTGAGATGCGCCTCAAGAAAGTCTTGGGCTGTCCACTATGCTTATTCACTCCATGAGACTGCGTACTTGAATACAAGATTATTTACATGTCTACTGGTCCATTTACAAGTTACTTTATAGAACTGTAGATATCCTCTAGGTGAGTGTAGCTGTAGATGTTCAACCAGTAGTGAGTGTAGCTGTAGCTAAAGATGTTCAACCAGTAGTGAGTGCAGCTAAAGATGTTTAACAAGTACTGAGTGTAACTGGAGATTATTAACTGGTAGTGAGAGCAACTGAAGATGTTCAACCGGTAGTGAGAGTAGCTGGAGATGTTTAACCGGTAGTGAGTGTAGCTGACGATGTTCAACCAGTACTGAGTGTAACTGAAGATGTTCAACTGGTAGTGAGAGTAACTGGAGATGTTCAACCGGTAGTGAGTGTAGCTGGAGATGTTTAACCGGTAGTGAGTGTAGCTGAAGATGTTCAACTAGTACTGAGTGTAACTGAAGATGTTCAACTGGTAGTGAGTATAACTGGATATGTTCAACCGGTAGTGAGAGTAGCTGGAGATGTTCAATCAGTTGTCAGTGTAGCTGGAGATGATTTAGGTTCCGTATAAAGGTCGTGGGGCCATGTGAGCCCATTTTTTCACTTAGAAGGATAATTGAAGAGTTGTCAAAAAAGAAAGACATACATCTGGCTGTTCGCTTTGTTGACTTCGTCAAGCCCTTTGATTCATTCTCTCGCTCACGTATGTTCAGCATACTTTCATTATATGGGATTCCTGGTGGAATTATTGCAGCAATCAGATTAGTAAGATGGTTCGAAGACATTTGTACTATTTCTGCTATTGCTACTACTGTTGACGGTGACACAGAACCATTCGAAATGTTATGGGGCGTCCTCCAAGGAGACACACTTGCGCCATTCTTGTTCATAATTGTGGTTGACTTTGTTCTACTAATTGCACTTAAGGTTTAGTGATGGTGATATTGATGATGAAGTGGTTGAATAAATATTAAGATACCAAACAAATCCATATAATCATTAAGTTATTCAATTGTTAATTGTTGTACCGGTATATATAACTCCAATATATATTTGTTAGCAACTTCCCACATGTTTCAATATAAATACAATACCGGTAGCTAAATTTAACATATAAAATATAATATATAATTATTGTTAAGGGATTTATCCCTACAGTAAATGCACTTCGGACACCCAAAAAACCAAAATATCGCTTTAATAGTCGATAGCCGTATTGTGGTATTAATTATCACCCCATGTTTCACTTACAAAGTTCAGGTTAACAAACATTAAGGCCCTGCGGCCAAACCGTAACATTAATTCACGTGGTTGCGCAATCTACCATACTATACAGTAATTGTATTGTGGCTAATGCTTGACCAGTGTACGTAAGATGTATCGGGAGGCCCTATGTATGTAATCCCGTTATTGCAATGTATTAGTGTCCATACAACCAATAGGGTGACCCTATGTTTTAGTGTTTTCCTCAGTGTTGCTTATATCCTTTCCAGGATGATGAACCAATAGTTGTTACGATGTAGGTGCACTGTACCAAAATATATAACAAACTACAGTTATTTTCCCTCAAAGATCCCAGCTAGGAAGCCTCAACCCAACCTGCACCCGTAATACCGGAAACTCTGTATTACCACCCCCGCTTTGTACTACTACTACTAGGATTGGCATGCTGCATTGCAGCTGCATTTTTAAGAATGTTGTGCCGGCTTATCGACAAAATTGCACCGCCACAACTCCCTATCACCCATGACATTTGCTAGATCATCCGCATCTTCAAGGCCAGTGTCCTTTAAGATGCGTCTCAAGAAAGTCATGGGCTGTCCACCATGCTTATTCACTCCATGAGGCTGCCAAAGTACAAGATTATGGACTGGTTGGTCCTCACGGCGAAAGCAATGTCATGCAAAGCGGAGGCGATTCTACAGTATATAACGAATATTACTTTCAATCGATTCAGCGCTCCAGAAAACCTATAAAAATAATTTAAAATAAAAAATATTTTCCGAATCTCGTATTTTTCAAATTTTGAAGTGCCACGCCCTAATTTTGGTGCACCAAAAATGGCGAACCACTAAGTCTTCATAATATTACTTTCAATCGATTCAGCGCTCCAGAAAACCTATAAAAATAATTTAAAATAAAAAATATTTTCCGAATCTCGTATTTTTCAAAATTTGAAGTGCCACGCCCTAATTTTGGTGCACCAAAAATGGCGAACCACTAAGTCTTCATAATATTACTTTCAATCGATTCAGCGCTCCAGAAAACCAATAAAAATGCTTCGAAATCAAAACTTAAGTAAATTTTCCGAATAAAGTAATTTTGAAATTGTAAAGTGCCACGCCCTAATTTTGGTGCTCCAAAAATGACGTACCACTACACTTACATACTTGTATAGAGCATTAGAGTGATCCAAACCAATAAAAATAAATAAAAATAGCCCAAACATAAATAATTACTAAATCACGAATGACTTTGTAAAATTCGAAAATTTCAAAAAATTTGGTGCTGGAGACCAAATTTTGAGCTGGCACCCACATCGAAAAGTAGGAATCCAATTGCAACGTCGTTTTTTGCAAAAGATGCGGCATTACATTTGGCTAATTCTCAATAAAAATTGGGCCGGTACGTAATGTGGTTGCATAGTTACAGCAACTAAAAACTAGGAAGGGGCCGATCCCCCCCCCCCCCCCCCCCCCCCCCCAGTGGTAATAGGGTTAATCCAGGACCAACGGCGTCCTTATCCCAGAACGAAGGGGGTCCTAGTTACAGGACCTGATTTGCCCTAGTACGAGTGTCTATGCAGCTACAGGTGGCACCTCCTTTATGCTGCATGGAGGTGGCAAGTTTTCTTGATCAATGACCTAGAATACCTGACCTGACATTTCATGTTATATAAACTTACTCAATATTAAAAAATAGTGTAATCGAATATTTACTACGGCTACCGGTACTACTTTGCCATATCGACACCCCCTGTTATTTATTTAGCCATTCACTTTTAGTGGTTTTGAGTGTTTTTTGATACTGGTAAATGTTTTAGAACCTTAGAAGGTAATTTTTTTATGGTAGCTAGTGTTTTTTTCATTAGCTATGTATATTTTTTTGAAAATAGCTAGTCCCGGTATTTTTATGGTCCTAGTGAATTATTTACTAGCTACTGTAGTACTAATAGTACGTATTTAAAATGTTTAATCATTAATTAAACATCATTTAATAAAATATACATTTTTTAAGCTTTTATAAAATTTATTCTAAAACACATATTTTAATGCTAATTAATAGCTAACATGATCCAGAACATGTTTATTGTTTATAAAAAGAAATTGAAAAAACTAGCTACCGGTATTATAAAAACAACAAAAAACTACATCACTAACAATAGGAAATTGTTCTATTGAGCAGTTACCAAGCAACTTGTTTAATAGGCCTATAAAGCAAACAAATAGCTCCATCATCAGGAAAGAGCAATTATTGGGTATTGCAAAAATAGGTCATATGTTTGCATGAAATTTAATGTGTTCCGCAACATATATTTTTATAGATTTTTTTTGGGCAATAACAAGATAATATAGAACCCAAAAAAGTTGGTTTTGGTTGATTGCGAATTTCTTATGGGTTTTTGCTAGATTGACTCGACTATAAGGACGATCTTAAATTGGCCTACAACATCATCCAGGAAAAGTACTGTACATACAGGATAAAATTGAAGCAATTACAACTGCTCACATACAGCAACAATCAAGACTTACCTGGCAAACTGTAAATGAGGTATCTGGTCGGAAAAGTTGTGCAAAGGGGCGCCTCAAAGACGATAGTCCTGAAGAACGTGTTGGGAAGTGAAAAAATCACTTCAGCAAGCCACCAAACATCAAGGTCAGCCCTACAAGGAAAATATATGACAAGACACTACCTATAGAAACAGGGGACTTCACACCTGCCGAACTCCAAAGAAACATTAAAAGCATGTCCAATAATAAAGCGAGTGGATTAGATGAAATCCCAGCGGAGGTATGGAAAACAGGAGTGCGAAACAACAGACCATTATTGAATGTTTGCAACCGGATGTTAAAAGGGGAAAAGCCACCACCAATTTGGACTAAAGGTCAACTAAAGCCTCTCCCCAAGAAAGGAGACCTCGGTATACCAACAAACTATCGTGGGATCTGTCTGCTTGTGGTAGCTGCCAAAATATACAATAAAATGATTCTATATAGGATTAGGCCTCACATAGAGAAACTACTGCGTAAGAGCCAAAACGGATTTCGACCAAGTAAATCAACAATAGCTCAGATACTTGCACTACGGAGACTGATTGAAGGAATTAAATCAAAGAATCTCCCCGCAGTCATGACTTTTGTGGACTTCAAGAAGGCATTCGACTCTTCGGCAATTCGGGATTACGCAATGAGGACGGCCTTAAAGGGTGAAGATCTGGGATTCACACTTCAAGAACGCTGAAGTAGTAGATATCCGGCAACTACAGTCACAGACACCGACTTTGCGGATGACATCGCCCTGCTCTCTAATACGCTAGCAGATGCACAGCTTCTATTAAATAAAGTGGAGAGGCTGCTAAGGAGGTTGGATTGCATATAAATGCTACCAAGACCGAAATCATGACCTTTAATGTTGATGGAAACTACAGTAGACCACCATTGATAATAATCAACTAAGGAAGGTCGACGACTTCCATTACCTTGGATCATGGATAGAGAGTAGCAAAAAGGACACAGAAGTTAGGAAAGCAAAGGTTTGGGTAGCTCTATCAAAAATGGATACCATCAGATCTCTCCAGGTACTGTAAGTTCTTTCGGGCCACAGTGGAAAGTGTATTTTTATACGGGGGTGAGACCTGGACACTGACTAAATCACTTGAACAACGAATTGATGGTTGCTACACAAGACTACTAAGGGCAGCCCTAAACATCAGCTGGAGAAAACACATGACAAACGCCGAGCTTTATGGTACAATACCACGTGTATCAACCACCCTCCGTGAACGCAGATTAAGATTCAGTGGGCACTGCTGGCGAAGTAAAGACGAGGTCATACCAGATCTACTTTTCTGGCAAATGGAAAGCGTAGTCGTGGACGACCGGCCATGACATATATAGATCAACTTGAAAGGGATTCTGAACTTGGGAGAAACGAAATTGCGACAACTATGGAGAATCGGGAAGCCTGGAAGGATCTCATTTCCACTGTCCGAGTTCGCTCGACCTAGTAGTAGTACAGTAGTAGTAGTGATTCTGATAGTACACCTATATCATCAGCAAAGTCTATATCAGTAAGGTACTTTTGCTGGATTTCCTCCACTTCTTGTGCCAGTAGGGGGTACCACACCCCATCTTTCTTAAGATGATATAAGGACATGCGTAGAATATAATCAACCACAATTAAGAATAACAATGGTAAAAGTGTGTCACCCTGAAGGATTCCGCATAAGACTTCGAATGCATCTGTGTCACCATCAGCAGTAAACGCAAATGTTGTGGGACTATCATACAGTGATCGGATAGTTTCAATAATTTCCTCAGGAACCCCTATGTGCTGCAAGTATGCTAAACATTCGTGGTCGGGAGACTGAGTCGAAGGCTTTAAAAAAAGTCAACAACGATAATAGCCAGATGTCTATCTTTCTTTGTTGATAACTCTTCGATTACGATTCTAAGTGCCCGAATAGGATCCATGTCCCACGACCTTTACGGAACCCATTTTGGTTCTCACGTAATATTCTCTAAACAGGATCCCTGGTGCGATTTAATATAATGCCGTTGTATTGATCTGCAGCAATCCAGATTAACGAGATTCCACAAAAACATTCATAGTGGTTGCCTTTCTTTGGGACAGGGACCAACATATATATTTTCGTTTCTTGAGGGACTCTCTTTGTCCTATACATGTCCAGAATAATGGGGTGAATGAGCTCTAAGCACTCAGGAATGTTAAAGTCCCCAGGTGGCCCGCCATATACTCCACTGGCACGATTGGTCTTCATGCTCCTTACCTACCAAAATTCTCCTTTGAATATCATTAGTAAAATATTTTAGAAATCATAGGCCTACCCAGTTAGAGAAATTATATTTAGAATGAGATAGGAGGGACTGTAGATAGTCCAGTCAAAATAATTTGTCCGAGTTTGAGCTCTTTTTTCGTCTATTTTGAATAGAGGAGTCCTACTGTACTGTAATAGGCCGTGTTTAGTTAGACCAGATCAATTGTATCATGTAGCCAATTTATTTACTCAATTTTATATATTTATATACCGTCGCCTAATGAATCAATTATTTATACTGTTTAAATGATTACTTACTTCCTCAGTGTTTCATACTGTATTTTGCCTTAGGAATTTACAATAGGTTTATAACTTGTATAAGCTGGACTACGACCGCGTTTATTTTGACTAATTTGCTGGTGTGCGGCATCATCATTGTTTTTAAATCGTTGACAATAAAACAATATACTGTATATAGTTAAGAACGAACAATAATAGCTCAAAACCAGAAAAGGTGCAAAGTAAAAGTTGAAAAGTTTAGAGATGTAAAGGGTTGGTTTTCAAATGACTTTATCCATGAAGGTGGTCAAAACATGAAGAAGCAAGGTTTTGTGAGCCTAGGATAACTCATGTAGCTGAAACTGTACATGTACTGTCACATTGTTTTGTCGAGGACTCTTCGAAGTAGATTAGATCAGCTCCTGCAGGTATGAAGGCGACCACTGTGTCTAATGGGGTAGACGACTCGGAAATTTTTTTTCGAGTTTTCGTTGGTTTCATGTGAAACAGCATGTGAAAAAACCCCAGAGAGCAATTTTACTTAAAAAAAATTAATATTGGCCGAGTTATAGCGATTTTAAAACGCAAAATTAGCAACATCAAAAAATCAGGCCGTTTCAGAAAACTGCACTAGTGACGTCACTAGTGCAGCAGTAAATGTTCATTGGTTACTATACAATATAAATCTCTTAGTAACTAAAATAAATTGTGTAGCTAATATTTATTTAGTGTGTTTTTGTGTTGTGTTAAGAATACATTATTTGATATCTTAATGTGGAAATTGATTCATGACAAGTTAATTATTCCAGAATAATATTTATTTTTCCCAAACTATACAGTTGTTAGCTATAAAAATAAAACATATTTTGTAGCTAAAACTGCCAGGTGGTAGAAATCCAGTTGCTTATTGATGTTTTATTCAGCTTCAAAACTTAGATTACGGATTCGGATACCGGTACGGATTGTGGATTCGCACTTTTTCGATTGTAATTATTTTTATACAAGTTAAATTATTGAATTCCAAAAAGCATTGATAGTTAGTCCATGTAACTGTAATGGATGACGTAGTATCTTCAGCTGCCATCTCAATACAATCAGCATTAATCAGAATTTAGTTGAACTATAACTACTGTATAATTTACATTTTTTAATTATCTATTTTTTCACAATTTTGGTGAAATATATATTTCTTGTAGAAGCTACGACTACTTTTCAGTAAACTTTGCATGTATATGGAATCATATGATACTTCAACTATTTTCACTTCGCCATTTATTTCAAAAGATGGATCTGCGACGCTAAACAAGGTCCATTGTTTATTGCAAAGAAGCATTTGAAGTTGGATTTGTTACATGAATTTAGCGCTTACGATATTCGATTGTGTAAGATAAGATTTTTGAATGGCATGTTTTGATGTTGGACATTTTACTTCTACCACATGCGTTGGTGTAATGGCATCTGAAATGGCATCAAAAAATAAGATTTTGTGGTATTTTATAAAAACACTAGCTACATTATTAAAACAGTACATACCATTGATCACACTAGCTACTATCACAAACATTTGTTTTTATTTTCTTTAAAACAATTTTTTTTTCACATGTAACTAGCCAAAATAGGTCCAGAACATAAACCTATAGCCCAAAACATTATGTTTTGGTATTTTTTGGTATTTTGATATTTTTGGATGTCAAACCAAAAAACAGTTATTATGAAAGACAGAATAATGGGGACACGTGCAACACTAGTACCAGTAACACTTTACAGTGAACTGACAAACAAACTAAATAATTTCCATCTAGTGCTAATCTACCCATCCCGCATTGTTCGTTGTAAAAACGATTAAAAAGTCTATTAATGAAACGCCTGGCAGTATTTAGCTAGCTATATTAATTTTTAGCTACAGCTCTACGGTACAGGTATGGGCGAAATAAATATTATTCTAGAATAATTAACGTGATATGAATAATTTGCCTCCATACCGCTATCCTATAATCGATTCTTAACACAACACAAATACACATCCAAATAAATACATAGCTACATTTATTATTTGTTTTATTTTAGATACTGCAATATTATACTTTATGTTAGCCAATCAACGGCGCTTGACAACTGTTGCTGTGTTATGGCTGACGTCACTCGTGCACTTTTCTGAAACGGCCTGATTTTTCGATGTTGCTAATTTTGCGTTTTAAAATTGCTATAACTCGGCAAATATTTATTTTTTTGAAGTAAAATTGCTCTCTGGGTTTTTTCACATGCTCTTTCACATGAAACCAACGAAAACTCGAAAAAAAAATTTCCGAGTCGTCTACCCCATTCAATACATGTGCCACAATACAGTAGCATCGCCTCGATCCTTTCTTTTCAGGAATCCATTTTAATGAAAAAAATGATGAAGCCTTGGTACAGTATGAACCGTTGGACCGATACCCAGGCAGAACCGCGGATGAATCTACGTTACAGAGTTTCAAGGGGCTTATGAGTTGAGTAGCCTGCGTTTCGAGTTGTATCATACATAACCTTACATTTTGTTAAAGAGCAGTTGCCACAAATTGCTCCAGTGGTCCAAGACGTCCAGATCACTTTGCAATGTGGTAATAAATTGAGTTACTGGGTCGAATATAGAGCTGTCTTTGAGATCATCGGCAAGAAGATGAATGAGCTGAGTGAGCACGATGGCATGGCAACAACAACAACATCCACGTAATCAAGGTAAATGTGAACTCCAGCCCATCTTCCCTACATAGGAACCACGGTGTTGTTTTACCACTGATAACAACGCATTGGTATCTGCAAGCGAGAAATGCCTGAAACCAATTTAACAACGTGCCGGCTATTCCAAGGGGCTGCATTTTGACAATCAGTCTCTGGTGGGGCACTGAATCTAATGTTTTCTGTAAATTCCTAGAGTCCTACTATAAATTATACAAAGATGTACTGTATAACAGATATTTTACATATCTAAATGTCACAATTGGATGCCAACAATATATACCAACGTATAAACAATGTCATATTGTCAAGGATGTCAAAATCATATCGGAACAGAACAGTGTCATATTGATACTATTATACTGTAGGCCTACTGTATGATATCAAAATGATTAATGTTGACTGATTTAATGCTGGGTGTGACTCAACTGCATAACATAAATTTGATGTTATGTTACAGTAGGTGTTGTAGGGATATGTATTTTGCTCAAATTTCGTTCAAACGTTTTCTACGTCGATGCTCTTTCAACATAATTTTGTTATGAATTGAATAAGTTGTTCAGTTAGCTTTGGGTGTGGTTGTTTGGACCCTATTTAGAGTTATCAATATTAGGAATACTGTTTTCATATTTTATTTTTCGTTCAAAGAGAAAAAAGCAAAAAAGCAAACAGTCGGCCGAGGCCGGAGGCGACCCGAAGGCTCCTCTTTCGATAGCTGCTACCCGAGGGTAGGGGAGGGCGCTACTCCTATCCCAAGATTTGCTCCCAGTAATTTAACTGGTACTCATTTTATCGACCCCAGTGGATGAAAGGCTGAGTGGATCCTGGCGGGGCTGAACCTACTACCACAAGCTTGCAGGCCCGGCGCTCAACCAACTGAGCTACCTACTGATAAAGTGAATAATTATTATTTGGTTGGACTACAATATTATCACTGGAGCTCTGCTCGAGTTCCACCAGCTATTATTAGTTTGTTTGTTTGTGGTTGGATATGTTTGTGGCAGGAATGTTTGAACGCTAATACAGTAAGTCGGTCAATCTTGGACGAAATGCAACCAAACTTAGTAGGCCTACACTTGTAGTCTATCAAAAGTTTACAAATTTTACACAAAGACAGACTTCTATAGTTCCTCTGTCTGCCGCTAGGTTGCGAATTGATAGCAAGGTAAAAGTAGCTGTCATTATAGAACCAACTATCAGATTCATCTGAAATTTGGTAGTAGTAACCTACGAGCATTGCTTAATTACACATTCTACACAGAGACAGATATTTACAGTTCATATGTCTACCGCTAGGGGGCGAATAGAGCTCCACTCCAATTCATCGCGCTTTTGCACGGTTTAATATAGGTATCTCTCTATGGTATATTGTGTACTTTTGTGGAGTATTAAGGTGGCCATAATAAATTCTTTCGAAACCGGGGCATGGCAAATAAGCTGTGCTGCAGGCGAGCGAACCGAGGAAAAATATCGCTTGGGAAGCGAGCGAAATTTTTTTGGTATTATTGTGTTTTTAATGTGTTTTTTTAAATAGAGTAACTCTAACCATACTTATATCCCAAGAGAAACTGCGACACCGGGACAAGCAACTCAAAACCGGGACAGTCCCGGCCAAAACGGGACGCATGGTCACCTTATGGAGTATTCATCCCTATATTATATATTATTGATAGGCCTATTATGTCTGTATCCATCTGTCTTATAATTTTGGTCAATTAACTAACTACCGGTAACTAACTAGGAAAATGAAAGTAAATAGTTCTAAATTTTATTGTGTTAGATGTATGTATAGGCCTACCTGTAGGCCTATGCAGTACCGGCACTGTTCCCTTATACTGTTATACTGTACCTGTGTACCGTTAGTACTGCCTGACTGCTGTACCGCTGTACCGTGAACTGTGATGCAGAACAAATGTGCAGATGCTGAGATGGTAGGCCTAGGCCAGATGCCAGAAGGGCGCCTAGCCGGTAGTCTCAAGTCTGGTAGTGCGATAGGCAATAGGCAAGCCCTGAACTGCTGAAGGTGAAGCTGAAGGCAGTAGGAGTGAGTACCGCTCAGGCCTTTTCTGCTTTTCTTTTAATTCTGTACTGCACATTATTATTATCACGTAGGAATGGTATAACATGACGAGTTAGAACTTCATCTCGAAAGTATTGGACATTCCAGGATTTGCCCTGATCCTTAATGCTGTAATGATGAACATTAAGCGCTTCACCGGGGTTTGACTAAATACGCCACCGACAACCACCGACACCTTTCGCATACCACCGACAACAAAAGACAAACCGACACAAACCGACAGGTAAGATCGCAAACTGACAGTCGGTATGACTAATTACCCAAACGCACCCAATCGGCACCCAAACGCACCCAAACGGCACCCAAACGCACCCAATCGGCACCCAATGGTACCCAAACGGCATTAAAATTGAGCTGCCGGATGAAAATTACCCTCCTATAGGGTACTCCCTGGCATCCTAAATCAGTTGAGTCAATAGGTAAACGGTGAAATTAACCGGTACCTACCAAATACCAGAATACTGAAATACGGTACCAGCAGATTGGTATGTAGAATAGCTTACTGTCTGACTGTAAACATGCTGGCGTATAAGTATGTTAGAATGCCGTTTGGGTATGTTAGAATGCCGTTTGTTTGAGTGGCGTTTGGGTAAGGTAGAATTCCGTTTGGGTGGCGTTTGGGTATGTTAGAATGCCGTTTGGGTAGCGTTTGAGTATGTTAGAATGCCGTTTGGGTGGCGTTTGGGTATGTTAGAATGCCGTTTGGGTGGCGTTTGGGTATGTTAGAATGCCGTTTGAGTGGCGTTTGGGTAAGGTAGAATGCCGTTTGGGTATGTTAGAATGCCGTTTGGGTGGCGTTTGGTTATGTTATAATGCCGTTTGGGTGGCGTTTGGGTATGTTAGAATGCCGTTTGGGTGGCGTTTGGGTATGTTAGAATGCCGTTTGGGTGGCGTTTGGGTATGTTAGAATGCCGTTTGGGTATGTTAGAATGCCGTTTTAGTGGCGTTTGGGTTAGGTTGAATGCCGCCGTTTGGGTGGCGTTTGGCTATGTTAGAATGCCGTTTGAGTGGCGTTTGGGTAAGGTAGAATGCCGTTTGGGTATGTTAGAATGCCGTTTGGGTGGCGTTTGGGTATGATAGAATGGCGTTTGGGTAAGGTAGAATGCCGTTTGAGTGGCGTTTGGGTATGTTAGAATGCCGTTTGGGTGGCGTTTGGGTATGTTAGAATGCCGTTTGGGTGGCGTTTGGGTATGTTAGTATGCCGTTTGGGTGGCGTTTGGGTATGTTAGAATGCCGTTTGGGTGGCGTTTGTGTATGTTAGAATGCCGTTTGAGTGGCGTTTGGGTAAGGTAGAATGCTGTTTGGGTGGCGTTTGAGTATGTTAGAATGCCGTTTGGGTATGTTATAATGCCGTTTGGGTGGTGTTTGAGTATGTTAGAATGCCGTTTGGGTGGCGTTTGGGTATGTTAGGATCGCGTTTGGGTATGTTAGAATGCCGTTTGACTGGCGTTTGGGTAAGGTTGAATGCCGTTTTGGTGGCATTTGGGTATGTTAGACTTGACTTGTCATTGACTTTGAAATAATTTGTTGTATATATTTTCAAGCATCATTGCCGCTACTGCTTAAGAATATTTTCAAGTGTTCCACAAATATATCGTAAAAAATATAACATATCGTAAACCGTTGCAGGTGTTTATGCGACCGACGCTACAGTAGATTGAGATAAAACGTGGACATACAGTTCTATACTAACCAATCAGCGCAATAGTGTGATGGTAGGTGGCGTTGTTTTTCGTTACTAACTTGAACAGTTTGCTGCCCATGCAGTGATTGAGATTGTGATTGATAAATTACTGTATTATAATTATTAAAAGATATTATTGTTTAATAAGTATTAAACATTACACCAGTCGCACCGAAATTATTCTTCGTCCTTCTTGTGATTTGTTGATACCAATTGAAAAGTGTCGTTGAAAGGATTCCAAATTTGTAAATAACTATTTATGTCAATAGTACAGGCTCCAGCCTATGACCCCGTAGGAATTTTATATATGACTCGGCTACCCTACATAGAAGTTTAGTGCAGACTTGGGACATTTAAAAAAATTTGGGTAAACTTCACCAAATGGTTGCGCTCGTTTTTTAGGGGGTCTTAAATATAGCAACGGATAAAATTACCATAGCAACAGCTCTTATAGTAGATATGACGATATAACATTTATAGCAGATTAATATTTTGGATATGAAGAATTTAATGGCATATTTCGTTTTTTCAAAATGCCATAGCAACCAGACGAAAACGACCTTCAAAGATAGCAATATTGACCATGTCCATAGCAACGGGCTTTGTAATGCGTATTCAGTGGTCGTATCATCATAGAATCAGAGTCTACCAGAATTATATCACGTATAAGGAACAATATGAATTATTTTTCAGTTTCTAGTTGCCATGGCAACGAGTAACCTTGACTAAAAACAATCTACATATTAGCCGCAGCGTTTTAAAATCAACCTCTACCCTCACTATATCGAGTATAAGGAAAAATATGTAATGTTTTACTTTCTAGATGCCATGGCAACGCGTTAGAATTGATAATAAAGTGTCTTTAATATCTGTTAGCCGTTTACACTAAGTAAATTAATCACAATTATAACATTCTTAACTATGGAATTAAATTGTGACAAGAATCTCTATTCCGACAGTATTCAGTGCACATAACACCGTTACGCCTACAAGAACATCACTGCGTCAAGCAGTCTTTCTGACAGGCACATGTGTTTACTAGTGTAATCAGGAATTGGTGAAAGGTATTTATTGGGCAACAACATTCCATTTGCAACAGTATAGTATTCCAACCAAACTCTAATACACTTAGATTTATCACGGAGTCATTGCATAATGATGCAATCTTATTTATTATGTAGAGACATCGCAAAATGTAACCATTTATAGATTCTGTTGTTGGAGGGAGATCCAATTACTACTACTACATAGGATCGGCATGCTGCATTGCAGATGCATTTTTAAGAATGCTGTCTATGAATTCTATGTCATTGATCAAGAAAACTTGCCACCTCAATGCAGCATAAAGGAGGTGCCACCTGTGGCTGCATAGACCATCTTACTAGGGCAAATTTGGTCCTGTAACTAGGACCCCCTTCGTTCTGGGATAAGGACGCCCTTGGTCCTGGATTAAGGACCTATATACTTGGCTGCAGGGGTATATGGCATGGCCTGGCCAGGCAGACCTGCCTCTACCAATGGTACAGTACAAATGTGATCTATAAATGGCTGGTCAGGAGTAGAGTGTTCTCATGTCCACTCTGAGTGCACTTTACTGCGACATGCACCCCACCTGGTAATTGGTAACTAACAGATGGTAACTCCACCTACTGGCTCCAGAAGTCGAGGAAATCCTGCCAAGTACCTAACTAATCCTGACTTTGCTGATGACTTAAGAGTACTCTCAGAATCACTAGAGGGAGCCCAACGGCTCCTCAGCTCATTAGAACAGGCTGCTTCTAGTGTTTGTCTTTTTATTAACTCCAAAAAGACCAACTTTGAAGTTAACTTTGAAAGTCCTCTACTACTAGGATCGGCATGCTGCATTGCAGCTGCATTTTTAAGAATGCTGTGCCGGCTTGTCAACAAAATTGCACCGCCACAACTCCCTATCACCCATGACATTTGCTAGATCATCCGCATCTTTAAGGCCAGTGTCCTTTAAGATGCGTCTCAAGAAAGTCATGGGCTGTCCACCATGCTTATTGACTCCATGAGGCTGCCAAAGTACAAGATTATGCACTGGCTGGTCCTCACGGCGAAAGCAATGTCCTGCAAAGCGGAGGCGATTTTGTTCTAGTGTCAAGCTTGGGGGAACCAATGAGACACCTCCAATGTTATATAGTGTCTGGTTGGAGATGTGTGCATTGTACTTGACACAATGTACCCGGCGTAGCATTCTTGTGAATGTGCCATCCAGAGATTTGGTGTCCTCAGCAGTTAGAGCCCAGCATGGACTCCCGTAGAGGAGTACTGGAACTACTGCTGCTCTGAATAATCGGACCTTAAGTTTCCGATTAATTCTAGGTGACTTCCAAATCCTGGAAAGCCTATTCAAGGCTGCCCATGCCTTTCCCTTACGTATTCGAAGGTCCTCACCTGACTTCCGGATCCATGATCCCAGGTAACAGAAGTCGTCCACATGCTCAAGCATACCATCCTTTGAGCTTATGCTCATCCGATCAGAGACTTGCTGAGGGCTTTCAAAGTTAACTGTCAGAATTTTGGTCTTTCTGGAGTTAATAAAAAGACCAACACTAGAAGCAGCATGTTCTAATGAGCTGAGGAGCCGCTGGGCTCCCTCTAATGATTCTGAGAGTACTCCTAAGTCATCAGCAAAGTCTAGATCAGTTAGGTACTTGGCAGGATTTCCTCGACTTCTGGAGCCAGTAGGTGGAGTTATCATCACCCCATCATCATTATGATGATCTAAGGACATGCGTAGAACATAGTCAACCACAATAATGAACAAGAATGGTGCAAGTGTGTCTCCTTGGAGGACGCCCCATAACACTTCAAATGGTTCTGTGTCACCATCAACAGTAGACACAAATGTTGTCGAACCATCGTATACTGATCTGATTGCTGCAATAATTTCATCAGGAATCCCATATAATGAAAGTATGCTGAACATACGTGAGCGAGAGACTGAATCAAAGGCCTTGAAGAAGTCAACAAAGATAACAGCCAGATGCCTGTCTTTCTTTTTTGATAACTCTTCAATTATCCTTCTAAGTGCCAAAATGGGCTCCATGGTCCCACGACCTTTACGGAACCCATTCTGATTTCCACGTAGCAGTCTCTCAATGGGATCCCTGATGCGATTTAATAGAATTCTATTGTATAGTTTTGCAGCAATCGAGATCAATGAGATTCCCCGAAAAGAACCATAGAGTGTTAGGTTGCCCTTCTTGGGAACTGGCACCAACTTATTTGTTTTCATTTCTTGTGGGACTCTTGTTGTACGGTACATGTCTACTATGATGGGATGATTGAAAGTCCTCAACAAGTCTCTGACCGGATGAGCATAAGCTCAAAGGATGGATCCGGAAGTCAGGTTAGGCTACTAGTGGCGTGCAAGCACGCGGGATGTAAATCTACAATCTTCGTTTCCCTCTCATGATTCTAATTACACCATTTATTGTAGTACTAGGGCCTACAGTAGTTGAAGGCCTACATTATTACTAAAATTGCTTTTATACACCTATTGAGACCACGAGGGTACTAAAAACAACACAATTGACCGGATAGTTTTCGGAACCTTTCGTGTGACAAACAAACAAACAGACAGACAGACACGATTTTCTTACAGTAAGTAAATCTGAAGATTTACAAATAATATTATAATATAATATATTTTATTGTTAAAATTTACAATAATTACCGCTCATTTGATTGGCCCAGCGGTAAATAATATTTACATTATTTACCTAGGTAAATGGGGATTATTGCTCTTGAATCAGCCAACGTTGTGCTGTAATAAATACTATTCTGGGGCATTTATTTTATTTAATGAGTAGCTACTACTAGTAAAATAGAAATCAAGTAATTAATAATCTTCAGATAAATAATATGTTCCAGAACATTGTGTATTTATTAAATACAATAAATGGCCTGCCCTGCAGGCTGCAACGGATGCAAATACCTGCACTTTTTGAAGGCCCATATCTCAGCTATTTCTCATTGACATTAATAGTTATTTACAAATTTGGAATCCTTTCAACGACACTTTTCAATTGGTATCAACAAATCACAAGAAAGACGAAGAATAATTTCGGTGCCACTGGTGTAATGTTTAATACTTATTAAACAATAAGATCTTTTAAATCGAATCAAATCAAATGTTTTTTTAATTTCTCAATAGATACTGCACAATGGAACTATAACTATACAACGATAAACGCACAATTTATTACATGCAAATATACAGGTTGTCCCACAAAATTTGACACGGAAAATTCTGCACCTTAATATAATTCGGGATTATTGGTATCATTAGAAAGCTAGAGTGCTAACTTAAAGAAAGAAACTTGTTGGAAACAATTACGTTGCTATGGTAACTCCCTCGGCAGTTCATAATGAATCAACGGTTTTTTTTCGAAAGGTGCATTAATAATTAATTTGAATAATTAAAATACAGTAATTAGGATGATTTTAACAATAAAATTAAACATTGTACGATAAATAAAACATGTTATTTACCTTTTCGCCCTTCGATCCGACTTATTTACCTTCCTCGCTTCGCTCGGCCGGTAAATAACAGATTTCGGGACGAACGGTAAATAAAGCATATTTTATTTACCGTACAATAAATAGTTAATATTTTAGCCTATTGCAGTAATAGACTAACCAAATAATTTGTCAAAAAAGTATTTCTACAGTAGTACTGTAGAACAGAAACTAATGTAATACTTTAGTAAAAAATACGATACCAAAAATAGAAAAGCAATATTAAGAATAACTATTTATATCACGCTGCATAAAGTACCACTTTATAGGAAAACAGTTGGTACTTGAGTATTTATACGTATAATTTTATTCAAAAACTGTAATGGTTATTTTTGAGTGATAAATGTTCATTCATCACTTCGGCACATCGCAGATCGCCCGAAACACAGGAGACGACAACTACAACTGGAATTCCGAACCAACCAACAGTCTACTGGGACTGAGATTGCTTCTACCCATCGTTTGAACTTCTTCTATATGCTAAACCATAAGTAAACAGGACGCCGACTTCCGCTCGTAGGAATCGTTAACTCGGTGATTCGTGGATACTTTTGGAGACGATATCCGAACTTTTACCAGATTCCGCAGTTCCGGGTTACTATGTTGACAACATCCATGACGCTCGCCAGAAATTGATCACACTTCTCCTGGAGTTTTGACGTGGGAAAATTAATTTGAAAAACATTATAGAAAAATACATTAAAGATACAATAAATGAAACATAATAAAGATAATAAAGAATGCAGTCTATCTTACCCAAACGCCACTCAAACGGCATTCTAACATACACAAACGCCACCCAAACGGCATTCTAACATACCCAAACGCCACCCAAACGGCATTATAATATTCCCAAACGCCACCCAAACGGCATTCTAACATACCCAAACTCCACCCAAACGGCATTCTAACATACCCAATCGCCACCCAAACGGCATTCTAACATACCCAAACGCCACCCAAACGGCATTCTACCTTACCCAAACGCCACTCAAACGGCATTCTAACATATCCAAACGCCACTCAAACGGCATTCTACCGTACCCAAACGCCACTCAAACGGCATTCTAACATACCCAAACTCCACCCAAACGGCATTCTAACATACCCAATCGCCACCCAAACGGCATTCTAACATACCCAAACGCCACCCATACGGTATTCTACCTTACCCAAACGCCACTCAAATGGCATTCTAACATACCCAAACGCCACTCAAACGGCATTCTAACATACCCAAACGCCACCCAAACGGCATTCTACCTTACCCAAACGCCACTCAAACGGCATTCTAACATACCCAAACGCCACTCAAACGGCATTCTAACATACACAAACTCCACCCAAACGGCATTCCAACATACCCAATCGCCACCCAAACGGCATTCTTCTACCTTACCCAAACGCCACTCAAACGGCATTCTAACATATCCAAACGCCACTCAAACGGCATTCTACCTGACCCAAACGCCACTCAAACGGCATTCTAACATACCCAAACTCCACCCAAACGGCATTATAACATTCCCAAACGCCACCCAAACGACATTCTAACATACCCAAACGCCACCCAAACGGCAGTCTAACATACCCAAACGCCAAACGTTTATTGTTTATTTTTGCCTTTTCCAAAAAAAAAACCTTGATATAACGTTTATTGTTTTGGCTAGAAAAGCCCACCCATGTAACCTGATCCTTTACTTTATTATAAGAATCGGTAATAGGCTTGTCGGTAGTCGCATCGCAACATTTACAACCGCAATTGCATTTAACATTTCAGTGGCTAACAGTTTACAGTACAGTCAGACAGTAAAGCCATTCTACATACCAGTCTGCCGGTACTGTATTTCAATATTTGGTAGGTACCGGTTAATTTCACCGTTTACCTATTGACTCACTGATTTAGGATGCCAGGGAGTACCCTATAGGAGGGTAATTTTCATCCGGCAGTTCATTTTTAGTGCCGTTTGGGTACCATTGGGTGCCGTTTGGGTGCCGATTGGGTGCGTTTGGGTGCCGTTTGGGTGCGTTTGGGTGCCGATTGGGTGCGTTTGGGTAATTAGTCACACCCCTGACAGTATACCGACAACTTCGGCAATGTTAGTAAACTATTTCAGTAGGCCTACATGATTATACAATTTTTATTTCCAGTCCAAATATTTATAACAAAGTATATTGTACACTGTCGGCCTGTTGGTGTAATTAGTCATGATAATTTCTTTAAAATATAATACCGCCTTCATATATCTGTATATTATCTTGTTTTAAATTATTATATTGCATAGCGTAATGGTAAACTGTTTTTCATATGACGGTGTGTCTGTGTGTTGCTTTGCTAGTATTATTAGTTTTTGTCGGTGGTAGTCAGACTGTCAGACTGTTGTCGGTGGTATATTTCTGCGGTATGGGGACAGTACAGTGCAATACACTGCCGAAATTTCTTACTTTACATACAGCAACCATTGGGCAACCATTCTTTTCCGGTAACATCCAAGAGAGAAAGGAGTTTCCGTTGCTTCTTGTTTCCTTCCTTCACTTTACTTTACGTCATTTAGGTAAATACCAATTACGTCACACAATGTGCAGCTGTATGTAAAGTAATAAATTTCGGCATTGTAGGGGCCTATCGCACTGTACTGTATGTCCAAGTTTAAGTACGGATACCGCAGAAATATACCACTGACAACAGTCTGACTACCACCGACAACAGTCTGACTACCACCGACAAAAACCGGTCCTACGAATTACCCCAAAATACCCCAAAACACCCCAAAATACCCCAAAACACCCCAAAAGACCCCAAAATAGTATAAAACTACCCCAAAATACCCCAAAATAGTTTAGAATTACCCCAAAATACCCCAAAATAGTTTAGAATTACCCCAAAATACTTTTTTTTCAGCCTTTGTTTGGAAATTTAATTTACCCCAAAATATGGCAAAATGACGAATTACCCCAAAATAATGACGAATTACCCCAAAATAATTAAAAATTTTTTCTTCACTCTCGTTTATTGTTTTGGTTAAAAAAAACTTGCCACTGTAACCTGCTCCTTTCCCTCGCTGTTAAAAAACATGGTTAGCTTATTTTGGGGTATTTTGGGGTAATTATTTAGCCTTTTTGGGGTATTTTGGGGTAATATTTGACTATTTTGGGGTATTTTGGAGTATTTTGGGGTGTTTTGGGGTATTTTGGGGTAATTCGTAGGACCCACAAAAACTGATAATAATAGCAACACACCGACATATGAAAAAGACTAACGATTTTTACCATTACGCTATCCAATATAATAATTTAAAACAAGATAATATATGAAGGCGGTATTATATTTTAAAGAAATTATCATGACTAATTACACCACCGACAACAGGCCGACAGTGGACAATATACTATATTTATGTTATAAATATTTGGACTGGAAATAAAAATTGTATAATCATGTACTGAAATAGTTTACTAACATTGCCGAAGTTGCCGGTATACTGTCGGTTTGCGATCTTACCTGTCGGTTTGTGTCGGTTTATCTGCTTTGTTGTCGGTCCAGACTGGAATCCATAAAAGCGCGCCAATGTGGCGTGTGGCGCGCTCGAAAATCGTAAAGCGCGCCGACTTTGGCGTGCTTGAAAATCGTAAAGCGCGCCGGCTTTCAGCTTTGGCGCTCCCAAAAATAAAAACCGGCCCCGATTTGTTAGTTTACAGGTTTAACAATTATGGATAAGTGCCTTAAAAATAGCATTAGCTGTTTAAAAATTTCGGCTCGCTTCGCTCGCCTTTCTTTTTCTGTTGTATGGCTCAGTGATTAGGCTACTGTTGTATACAGATATAGGGCAGCGCAGCAGTGACTGGTACAGCAGTACTGACTAACATTGACTGATTGACAGATTGGTTACACTCCCTCAAAATTGAATTTGCATTGGCATGGCGCTCTTCAAAATTGTTTCAATGTGTGGCGCGCTTAAAAATTTAGTTGGCGCGGGGATATCAGTTCAGTATATCTATCTTTCCATTCCTACATCAGTACATACAGACATATAATGAAAATAATTTCATCCCGTTTTTCATTAGCTGATTAGGGCCTACTAGAAACAATTTGTTGAATCCCTTAACCTGTTAACACGCGTTTTGGTTTTCTCAGTCTTTCTAAATTTTGACACTATTTTTCTTCCGTCACGCCGTTTTTCAAACTTTAATGCCCCCTTGCCTTCTTGCTGCCTTTCGGTGATTTTAACGTTCTGACGTTGTCAAATATTATTACGTTTATTTCCATTTCAGCCTTTGAAGCATGTGATTCTTTAGATTTGTTTATGCCTATACTGCTATACCCAGATACCAGTATACCATAGGGCCTATATACTGATATACCCGTCTACCAGTCTGCCAGTACGCAGTACGGTATCTGTTACAGACTGATCCATCTGTCCATTAACATATTAACAACATATCAAATAGGCCTACATTCTGACATTTCATCAACTAATAATGTTTATAAATCATCACAACCTGACAACTCGACAAGGGTAAGCAAGCAGTAAGCAATTTTGAAGTAATTTACAATGCAGGGTTACTGACAGGCTGACAGGGCTGCACAATAATAATTGTTGCCAAAAATGGCAACCATTATTTTTCTTTAATTCTAATGGTTGCCAAAAATGGCAATAATTATTTTAGGCACATTTCGGCCTATTGCTAAGAGAAATTCAGACGATGATTTTTTTTCTTATACGGTCAATTATATTTAAATTTCGCGCTCTTTTCACTTAACTATTTACCAAAATGCGATTTTGCTTCTGGGCGTGCGAAAATTAGAAAAACCAAAAGTTGCCAGATTTGGCAATAAACATTGCCATATGTGGCAACTTTTGAGGTTGCCAGATTTGGCCATTGTACCTAACTGAAATTGTTCTGGTACAAATGGAACGCTTCAGAAATTGATTCACTGCGGTCGAAATCCTTGGTATAACCGTATAATGACATGAAATTTTGCACTGTGATCCGAAATTAAATTTCCTGCCAGTCTGCCCTGATACTCGGCATCGGCTGATCGGAGATAGTCGGAGTATGTATAGTTTATGGCCTATCTGTACAGTACACACCTCTACCACAGTTAGACAGTTAGTGAGTTAGGTACTGTAGGTAATTTTTAGCCGTCAGCGTCAGGCCGTCTGTCCGTGATAAAATTAATTACTTAAATTTTAAATTGAAAATTCGTAAATCTATAAATTATGAAATTAATTAGACCTACAGTACAGCAGTATGATTGATTATGAGCGATTGGCAAACGATAACCATACCGGTACTTTATTTTTTTTTAAATAAATGATTAAATTTTTAAAATTGTTGTAAAACTCCGGCTCCGGCCAAATTGTCCGGCTCCGGCCAAATCCCAACTCCGATCGAGCCCTATATGCTGCTAGGTAGGGTTCGACCGGAGCAATTCTTTTTGCCGGAGCCAGGTACCGGACCGGAGCAACCTAAAAGTGCCGGAGCCGGAGCCGGACCGGAGCAACATTGTTTGTTATTTAGCCTTGAGTTTGTCGTAATTATTTTTGCAGATGGCTCGGGGGGGGGGGGGGGGGGCTCTTTACTGCTTTACATAATCAATTAACGGATATCTATCTGTCCTGTCTATCTAGTACGGTAGTAATAGCATATAGATCTACAGACTGACAGGCCTATACCTGTCTGCCTGTCAGCCTGTATATAATTGATATAATCTACTATAATCTACTGATATAATATAATCTATATTATATATACGGTCATTCGGGTACTGCCTGACAGCTGGACAGCCTGGCCGATGCTAGCTAACTGGCAGACTGGATTGGAATGGAACTAATTCTGTTACTGCAGTACTGGTAGCAATTAAGGTTAGGTCTTGTAGCACTCATAGCATAGGCCAGTAGGCCTACAGCTGTACGTACAGCGAAAGACAGTCAGACAACAGGACAATGCAACAGCAATAGGCAGATCTGCAGATAGGCCTACAGTGTTTAGCCTACGGCCATACCGTAATACAGTCGGCAGTACAGTCTGCCAGGCCAGTAGATGTTGACCAGTTCGCAGACGGACGTCCGATGTCTGGCTGTATGTTTGCCTTGCCTATCCATGTAGCTATGCATCGTGCAGCACAAATACTTTTTGCCGGAGCTCCTGCACCTAATTTGACCGGAGCCGGACCGGAGCCGGACATGCCAAGTCCGGCCGGAGCCGGAGCCGGGCTCCGGTCGAACCCTACTGCTAGGCCTATCGGGCCGCCATTTATATAATACAGTAGTTAGTGATACATTCAGACATTAATACAATGAGTAATTTCCCGCTAAGAGTTTCTTCTTATGCTGACCAAAAAGATTCGTGGCCCAAAACCGGAAATCATATTATGGCACAGTTTGACGAGAGCTCAATAATTGTTTATCAGGCTTATAATATGAAAATAGCTGAACAAGTTGTACTCAATGCAAACCTTCATTCAGAATCCGTTATCAATAGTGGGTTTAATATGGGAAGGATGACGTGGATAAAGACTAATTTTTTGTGGATGATGTTTCGATCGGGGTGGGCGAGTAAGCATAATCAGGAGCGTATTTTAGCTATAAGAATAACTCGGAAAGGGTTTGAAGATATTTTGTCAAAATGTGTTGCATCCAAGGGAAATAGTGGTAACGACGTCGCTGCCAAGAAGTTAAACCCCAAGGCTGATGAAGTGAGACTTCAATGGGATCCAGATCATTTACCAAATGGTAGTAAAGTACCGGACCGAAGGGCGATTCAGCTTGGATTGCGTGGTGCTATGGTACTAAAATTCTCGGACGAATTCATCATCGACGTTACCGATATCACTGAATTTGTATTGGAAAATAGCAAGTTTGTTGGTAATGCAGATGAAGGCAAGTTAATGATGCCTCAGGAAGGAATATATCCTGTTTCAGACCCTGAATTGGCAATAAAACTGCACTTGATTTGAGTCATTTAAGTGATATGATATGGCTATTAAATGACTGACTATTAAATAGAAGACGATTACTATTGTAATTGCACTAATTTTGTAATATTACTATTGTATTGATTAATTTTAATGAAATGCTGGTTCTAATAATATTCCCTACGCCACCTAGCTATATTATACTGTTATATCTCCATATCCAATCCGTTTGAATGATTGTGAATTGTGATATATATAGACATTCCTGCTTTAATTAAATATTCGAATTTATTGTTAAATATTATTTGAGACACTTATCTTAAAGGTAAAGGCCAATTATAATCGAAAATATGATGAACAGTTAGCCCACTGCCCATCTAAGCCATACTACTATAAATTACCCTTGGAATATCGACATCGTTAGAATCAGCTCATGAATACATGAGTTGATAGACAGATATATGACTTGATTCTGAAATGATGCTGAAAAAATAGTTAACTTTTGGCTAGTGAGCGTCCTTTACTTTAAATAACATAAGGACATTTCAGGTAATGCGTAGGCCTATGCTTACTCGTATGACCTCAATGTTGGGCTCATTCAAACCGCAGCGGGCTTTCGACTCAGTTAGAATTAATTAATCTCACGGGGAGGATCGGAGAAAGGGGAGGTTGGGGGGGGGGGGACGAAACTGGACGCAAATCCCATCTTGGCAAATAGATAAACATGGCTTAGCAGAGTTAAATACATAGACATACAATGATGCCCTTTTAGCTTACGGTATCTTACTCTGTGATTATATGATTATTTCGTACATTAAGCATAGGGTACGTATATATATATATATCTTAATTAATAGTGATAAGTATTTGCATTTGGATTTTATATTATAAACTATCAAATATTTAAAAAGTAAGTTTTAGCTAATGCACTGAACTTTAACGCTTACGACTCGAAAATTTGTAGTCGTGATTCCTTCATATACCGGTATCCGTTGTCTGGTTATTGATAATACAAAATATGATGGCGTCCGTCTGCAAGGTACTTAGTATCGCTCTAATTGCCTTCTTCACTGTTCTCTTCGCCACCTACATCCTCATCGCCCGTCTCCTCGTCCGCGGCTACTACTCCAGCTCACACTGCGCCATATTCACCTGCTTCGCCGGTATCTACGTCCTCCTCCACTACTTCTGCCCCCCGCGGTTCACCGGCTCCCTCAGGGTCCACACCTGGTACACCATCCACGCCGTGGGCTGCGGCTTCTTTGCTTTCTGCGCGGTCGCCGCCACCGTTGGCTATTCCTTCCTCGTCACCAACACCGTCCACATAAACTTCGATTTTGCGATCGCGGCCGGTGTCTCCGGGTTCGCTGCCATCATACTCATCGGCCTCTTCATCGAGCGCATCCGCTCCGCGAAGCTCTCCGACGAAGACGCGATCGCCGACGGAATGATACTTATGAAGGATTTCGACAACCCTGACGAAGTTAAATACTCTCCCCGTCTGGAAGACGATGACCCTCCCGGCTGCAGCTGGTGCTCCATCTTCCTCGTCACCGTCTACTTTATCTTCCATCTCGTGCTCGTCCTCATCTACGCGAGCTCCGCTTACTATCCGTTCGCCGTCACCTTCGATATGCGACTCTACATGAATCGATCCACCGACATGTACACAGTCGGCTTCGAGTCTCATTACCGGACCGCGTTCTTCTGGCAGTGTCACGGCCAGGACGCCGGCGACAGCGTCTCCACGGTGGTTCTCGAACACGGATTGGGCGGCTTCGGATCCGCGGCAATCCCCTACCTGGTCCACCATCTCGTAGTCGACGGACACCGAGTCTGCACCTATAGTCGCCATGGTTACGGTTTCTCTGAGGGTCTCGAGTACGACAACGTGATGTTCTTTAACGAGCCGCAATATTCGCAAACCAACGTGGAGTACTTTACCTTGCTGGTTAGGGAGACCAACGTGGATGCCAATGGGAAGTTCTTCTACGTTGGCCACTCGTACGGCGGCCATCACGTTGCCTACGCCGCCTCTAAGTTCCCCAATATGTTCGCCGGGTTAGCATTTATCGACAGTGCTGAGTTCAACGCTACTTTACCTCGGGACGAGGCCTTGTTCCTCTCTCAACCGCCCAACCGATCCAGTTCGAGTCTCTACGACCTATTCAGCACTCTCGTACACATTCAACCCACTGGAGTCCTCCATCTCGCCATCGACTTGGGTCTCATCGATCCCAGGGAATTTGACCATCTTCGGTTTAACTTCACTGGCGTTTCGGACGAGGATTTGGGTTTGATTGTCGCCGAGTTGCGTTCAGGCTCGGTATTCGCCGCCACTCTTCGCGAGTTCGACTATATATCTACCAAATCCGCGTTGGCGGTCTCTCGCACGCTGTCCAAGGATCGAATAGAGTTGCCCAGTTTGCTTATCCAACGGGCCGGCAATCCGGCCAACTGGTTCCCACGGTCTGCGTTTCCGGAAACGGAAGAGAAGGTCGTCGCCAACTCAACTCACCGCAGTCTCGTGTACGATATGGAACATTCTCGGGAAACCGCGCAGTATATTTCTAAGTTTATTAAAAAAGTTCTAAACAACTGACCTGCGAATTCTCAGTTCAGGATTCGCGAACAACATTACGAAACTGGTCAAACAAATTGAAGGTTTATCTGCTTGATTGAATTGAGTATAACGCTTTCATGGCACGTGATCTTATTGGCTGCTCTATCGTTGTTACTCCCGGGCTATAAATGATTTACCACTTGCCTGGAGCACGTAGCAAACATTTTTTATAATATTAATGTTTTTGCTTGCTTTTTGATATGACGACCTTACTTACTCGATATACTAATAATGAATGTATTTTTAAAATATATAACTTACGGAGTCGCTGTAATAATAACCTTAGAAAGATAAACTTAACCCATACGAAACCTGTTATTGGTATTGCTTTAAATTTGTTTGGACATTTCGCCAGAGCGATTATTTCGTGTAATTTATTGATTTTAATTGAGTTTTAGATCAGATGATAGTCGCTACTTAGTTAGCTTCCAACCAGTTGGGGGGGGGGGGGGGGGGGGGAAGCTTCATGTGAAATCAATTTATCACTAATTAATAGTTATGGCCACCTGTATGGCTGTTTATACGCACCTCACAATATACAGTAAAACCAATCGACGACTCCTTGATGTTTGTATTTTTTAAATACTTAAATGTTGTCCAGTTGATCATACTCTATATCTCATTGGTTGTTCATCGTTCCACAAAATGGCATCATATAATAATAATTCGGAACTAAAACACACACAATGAACTAATGCAAACATTATTTCGTTCTATTTGTAAGCCATCTTATTTGTTAAAAAGGCCCCCATCCCGCACACTATACTGTGCCATTCATAATACAGTGTGTTTTTTTCTGAATTTTGTTTTGATTGCTCTTTAATATCTGTTCATAGGCAACATTAATATGGTCATCATTGAATTTATTATCATTTACAAATTATTATATATTTTCATTTTGTAGCAGATGGAATGTATTATTGTGTATATTTTATTTGATAACAGTACTATTACGTGCAGATTTATTTATTATGTGTTGTTATGGACATTAATTATGAATATATGCCAATATTGCCATCAGCGAGTTATTGTTTATTAAATATCAATTCAATATTCACTCTTTATGTGCAGTTCAAATGTCATAATGTCATCTTCAATAATTAACTCTTTGCAGTATATAACTTTTAATTTTTATTTTAAATGTGACTCAGAGTGTCAATAGATAAAAAAGCGAAATATATAATTCCGCTTTTCACCTATTTCTTATTATATTCAGATATAATATATGGGTTCTATTCAATTCCACTTTCAATTTCATTTGTTTTTCTTTATTATTAAAAACACATCATTCTTGCAATGTTGATAAAACAAAACAATCAAACATTATTATTGTACCATCTCCCTTCAGGAGAAAATGTACCCAAATAGCAGCTCTGATTACTAGCTAAAATTACATTGTGACCTCTGTCATTGACTCCCGTTTATTGTTTTGGTTATAATAATACAACGTTGTAACGTGTTGCTTCTTTCGCCTAATTGATAGTTAACATACAGCCGGGATGGTCAATTCGCCGAGATGGCTTCCGAAAAAAAAATAATAGAATTAAAAGTAGAATTGAATAAAATCGTTTTATTCCTACAGAATGTACTAAAGACCTCTTCAATTCTATTGGAATCCTCAGAAAAAATACGCTGCTATCTAATTTAAAAAAATAGGAATTTAGAACGTAATGATGATGATGAATGAATGGATGGACGCCGATATTTTATTCTAGTAATTATTCTAGGTTTAGAGATTAATTATTCTAGGAGAGGGATGAGTTTTGATTGCCTTTCCAAAAAAAAATAATTATTCATAGTCTCTATTTGTATATTTCTAGTTTGTTGAACTGTCTCAAACCACAAACAAACGCAATCATGTTTGTTTAACCACAAATGCATCATCGTATAATTAAATTATTATCTAAGTTCTGTTTTTGATTGTATTCAATTAATTATGAATTAATTTAAATATTAATTAAGGTTCGTTCATCATTGTTCATTCATTTTATATTATTTTATTTTTAATTATACTTTAGTTTATTCGTTTGTAAATTTTTTCTGTATTTCACATTTTACTTCCATATAATTTACTGAACAATTTTAAATCTCACACGAAAGTTAAAATTAGTTTGAAGTCAAATATACCTTGTTTTAGTGGTGATAATTAAATACGACCCTTTTTGTTTTGGTTTTAGTATGCTTTTCGTTGAGCACTATATAGTAGCGAAGTCGGCTTTTACGTCCACGTGGGGTCGAAGTGATGACGTCGATGTCTGGCACTCCAACCATTCCCAATGCTGTAGACCTAACAGGCCGACCTTTCTGTATGAGACACTTTCATGATTGACATGGCACTTTTGACGCGGAGGTTAGCAGTTCGATCTCCCTTGCATATCGCTGTTGAACTCTAATCTGTTATCAATGTATTGGACCACTCATTCACCGCAAGGGTCGCTTATTATTTATGTATTTGAATTTAATAACAGTGGAATATTTTTGGATTTTCTTCTTGATGTAATGCTTTTGATATTACTGCAAACTATTTTGCTTTAAAACAAACCAAGTTGGCCATTTAGACTTATGGAGTTTGGAATTAAGTGTGTAAATCTACCATTAAATTGGGCTTTTGGGTTCAAATAGAAGAAGATGCAGTAGGCAGAGACCTTAATTATAGCAATAATGAAGTTATTCTTTAATACCCAATTAGTTTTATGACTTAATTTTGCATTAGTACCTGGGCGCACTGGACTCACATCTACCGATTCCACTTTCCGGTTCCCACCAAATCGCTTTCGGTCTCGGTTATTTTATTTTATGTTCCATTTTCTACTCTGCACAACATTTTGAAAAAAAGATGCAGAATTTAAAATCAATTTTCTAATTGTTCTTGTTTATTCTTTTACCTATCCTTAATTACTTTTACACTCACCCATTTGTGTTTGTGATTCTAAATGAGTTAATATTTATCCAAATGTTATTCATCTTAATTGTTTTATTGTTCTGTAAATCAAATTATCGGCGTTTTTATAATTCCAGTTTTGAAATTTGACATTTTGGGAAACCTTCTATTACTCAAACCACCACTTTTAAATTTTCTAATTTTTATTGATCATTGTTACTGTCTCATTGCTTTCATTCCAATATATGTGATAGAATGCAATAAAGTAACATTTCATTGCATTCCTCTCACTACTGTACTGTATTGCGCTTTAAATTCACTTTATTGAATTCCACGATACTCATTTAGTTGTTACAATCGCAATCGGTCGCTAGGGTGACATGTAAAATAATATTACTCGGGTAGGAACGCAATAAAGTGATACGGAAGTGCAAATAAATATACGGGAACGGAACACTACTTAATATTAATTAAATATTATCCACGTGGTCAGAGAAGTTCCAATTTTTTCAGCTTCCAGTTGCCTCAACCGGTTTATCTTATTGTTGAGCTGAGCTAGAATGTACATTTAGCAGGGTTTGTTTATTGAGTACATCATCAATTACAACCTTCATGCTCTATTTCATTGTAAAGTGATACTTTGGGGGCCAATAACAGTCAATAATAACAGGGCAGGGCATTGAATACTTTTTTTGGTAATTTGATTAATTGATAACTAAAAGCGGGTTAACAAAAATAATATTGTACTATTCTTGCAGTTTTACTAACTCATACGTTGGTTATCAGTTTTACTATTTTCTGAATCGTCATTTCTTTTTCTTTTTTTTCTGGTGTTCACGTCTTGAATTTAATAGATTACGTTATATTGCTTCTGTTTGTTATTGTTGTAGTAATTAATTATATTACGTAATATTATGTAGATTGTAGGTCCGCGAACATTTATTTAATATTTGACATGTAATTAACTCACCAACCTCGATGCTGCAGTACGCATGCTGCATCGATGCTGCATGCCCTGCATCTTTGTAAATGTCTTTGTTTGCTATACTATCCGATTTATTTACTTTAAAAATAAAAAAAGGTTTATTAAACATTTGCAACACATTTTCCGAGCACCGGGTGTCGTTTAATATTTTTATTTAATCAAAGCTTACTTATCGTTCGGTGGGATAAAACCGTTCACAACTTCAGTAAAACTGTGGATCGAAAATAAGCGGCTTTAAATGACAGGCGTTCGAAAGTGGTGTTTCATTCAATAGACAGTTGATTTGCACCACAGCTAAGCTACATATTCTTCACCTTATTACAGTATAGTGAAATGAATTCGTACTCATTCTCATTCGCATCACATGAACAAATAGTCAACCTAAGTAAAGGAAAATAAGCGTGTAATGTGTACCTACATGTCATAATCACGCATGATTACTACGATGATGAATGAATACATCCACCAATTTACTTTTAATGCCTATTTGGGCTTATATTAAATCACGCAAAATTACGGAGAATATTAAAATCCGAAATCAATCACATGACATCTCAGTTTCGTCTCACGTGCAGTTAATCTCCACTCACCTTTTCGGCCCAGGGGAGGGAAATATAAACAAACATGCGACAAGATACAAACTTGAACTTTATTTACACCGTCAGTGCATATATTGCTGAAGCCATTACAGCTTTCTAAATAGGGAAAAGTCAGCGGCCCCTTAACTCTTAAATTTTCTTAACTCATTGAAAAACTGCCTTAAGGGGGTGGGGGGGGGGTATTGTATAGAATACAATATACCATCGAAAAGAGAATCACCAAAGGTAAATAAAAGTGTGAAAAAAATTTGGGCGCCCTCTAGTGGCCTGTGTGAGATTTTAAAACTTTCACTACATAAAGATTTGAAATTATCATTAAATCCTGATCTACTTCCAATAAAAAAGGGGGGGGGGGGCATCGGGGGGCATCCCAATATGTAGGCCTACATAATTGCCCGTAATTCGAACAAAAACGGACAACAGGACAAACAATATGACAGTGTTTTGGGTGAATGAGTGGTTTAACTGAGCCGCTAGCGGAATGGTGTGAGTGACAAATTCTATCCTGGAGGTCACCAATTCGATCCCACATAGACGTCATTGCCGACTTTGCTAAGCATGTGCCCAATGTAAGTTATAAATATGACAGGTTGGCATACAGGCAGACATCGAACTTTAAAAATACGGCACATTCTTGTGTCACACCGCGGTATTTATTTTTACTTTTCATTTATTGAAATGTTTTATGAAATATTTTTTCTATTACAAATATATTTTAGGGCTTATTTCATTTTGTTCATTTAAGGGGTGGGGGGGGGGGGGGGGGGGGGAGGTTGACTAATTCCGAAAAAATCGATTTTTCATTTTCAATCCCTCCTGGTGCAGATTTATATGAGGATTTCAACATTTCAAACCGTTTATTAATAGCTAATGTAGTTAAAAATTTATTAGTGATAATGTTAACCTTACTATGTGTAAGTGTCTGCGAAAACTGTCTGTATGGGATTGTGTTACTGACGGTTTGTCTGTCAAAATATAACGAATGCATTCTTTATAGCTAAAAGTTATGTTATGGGGTTTTTCCCGGTCGATGATTTCATTCCAAACGTCAGTTTTCACTTTTAACGAAAACTATTATGTCTCTATGTCTGTCTGTCCGGCGAACTGTAGGTCAAAATATAAGGACGCCATACCACCTTGCTGAAACTTTGTTTTATATTTTTGGTTGCTGATTTTATTTCCGACGTCAGTTTACACTTTTAACAAAACCTACTAGTTGGAATGATTCGGCCGTGGAGGGGTTACGGCTAATTGTCGCGTTACTTCTAATCTATTGTCTTGGTTTTACATAGGGCGCAGTGGCGGTACGGCTAGTGTCGCGTTACGGAAAGGAAAGTCGCGTTACGGCTAATTTTCAGAGTAGCCGTAACACGATTTTGAAAGTCGCGGTACGGCTACTCAAAAAGTACGGCTAATGTCGCGTTACGGCTAATCTATTGTCTTGGTTTTACATAGGGAATCATTATCAATATTATTCTATGGTGTTTACGTACAGTGGTAGGCCTACAGATGAGCAAGGTTCGAAAAATTTAATGTAATAATGTTTTACAGCATGGGAGTATCCAGAGGGGGGGGGGGGGGGGGGATTTTAACTAAAAAAACTTAATTTATTAATTATTGTATTATTTTTGTTTTATCATTATAATAATCAAATCAAAAGTATCTAAAACTAAAGCTCTTGAATTTGCCAGTCATCGCATTTGGTTCGGTGGTGGGATGGGTTGGAATGGTTCGGCCACAAAGGGGTGGTCGGGGTTGGGTTGGGAAGAAATAGTTCAGCAGCGAAGGGGTGGTTCACTACACCAACATGCCAGTCGGGATCACCACCCCCTCCCAATGCAGCTGGACTTTCAACTGGGTGATCGGCGGCTGGAAGAACGGCCATTGCCTGCTTGTCAGTCCCCAAACAGAATGCAATATGGTCTAGGTAGCGAGCCAGGCGATGGAACAACATTGATATAAAGTAGTGGAATATGTTCCACAAAACCACTCATTGCTTCTTCGGCTGCTATTGTTGGCTGTACTACTACTACTAGTAGGATCGGTATGCTGCATTGCAGCTGCATTTTTAAGAATGCTGTGCCGGCTTGTCGGCAAAATTGCGCCGCCACAATCATCCATGACATTTGCTAGATCATCCGCACCTTCAAGGCCAGTGTCCTTTAAGATGCGTCTCAAGAAATAACAATAGCAGCCAAAGAAGCAATTAATGGTTTTGTGGAACATATTCCACTACTTTATATCAATGTTGTTAACCAACGCCTGGCTCGCTACCTAGACCATATGGCGTTCTGTTTGGGATTGACAAGCAGGCAATGGCCGTCTTTCCGGCCGCCGATCACCCAGTTGAAAGTCCAGCTGCATTGGGAGGGGGTGGTGATCCCGACTGGCATGTTGGTGTAGTGAACCACCCCTCCGCGGCCGAACCATTGCTTCCCAACCCACCACCGAACCAAATGCCATACGTGGGCGATGACTGGTCTTGAGACGCATCTTAATGGACACTGGCCTTGAAGATGCGGATGATCTAGCAAATGTCATGGGTGATAGGGAGTTGTGGCGGTGCAATTTTGTCGATAAGCCGGCACAGCATTCTTGAAAATGCAGCTGCAAAGCAGCATGCCGATCCTAGTAGTAGTAGTAGTAGTATGACTGGTTAATTCAAGAGCTTTAGTTTTAGATACTTTTGATTTGATTATTATAATGATAAATTCAAAGTGCAATATTTCGGAAATGTACTGATATACTTTCGACCAATATACCTATGGTACTGTGTACTGTGGTACTCAATACAACAATAATAATAAAATGATTAATAAATTAAGTTTTTTTTAGTTGAAATCCCCCTCTCCGCGGATACTCCCATGCTGTAATAATTATTTACATACAGTACTTGTGTGTAAAGTAGCACTTTACAGTGTGGTGATCCGAGTGGCTTGGTTACACGAACGAACGTTAGTGAGTGAGTGAAAATAAAGCCACGAGGGATCAGAACACTGTAAAGTACTTTGCAACAAGTATGTATGTAGTTTTATTCCAAAATTTTAACATTACGAAATGATTGTACATATACATTATAAGTGATAGAAACTGCACAAATTATATTAGTTTCTGTATAAATAATTGTAAAAATGACATAAATAATGTTATAAATAAGTTAGGTTATATTTATCGCGGCGTTTAGACCCATGTTATAATAATATAGCTAGGCCCTACTGACAGTGACAGACAGAACTAGACCTTTTCAAGATTTAATTCAGATGTTTTCATCCATGTAATTCAGATTCAAGATGTTTTCTACGTATATAATTCTGTAGAGAGAGGCCTGTCTATATAGATATAGATAATTTTTAATTGATTATTGTAAACTATAATATTTGGATCGCACTACATTGCTCCTGGACTAGATTCTCACTTAAACCCCATTAAAAGATTTGTTTTATATAAGTTTTGATATCGAACTAAGTACTCTACAAACGCACACTACGTCGGTAATACATAATGAGTAGTAACGGTAATCTATGTCGTTCCAGCATCAACACGAATGCAACTAAGCTAAAAACGACAAATTGGGAAACAATCAAGGTGGAGTGTACAATCTGCCTCCAAACTTGGTCGGAGATTGAGTTAAACAAGGCGATAAAACCACTCCTGTCGGCGTCACCTTTTGCATGTGGATTCTGCTCTGCAAGCAAGATAAATGATCTGGAAGGTATCCTATCAACACTTCAGGAAACTCTAAAGGCCAATGTCTCCAGTCGAACCGAGATGCTACACACTGAAATAAGAACCGTTGTTGACTCCACTGCAACAACAGCTCAAAGCGTAACACTAGACTTGGGTTCGCTACGAGCTGAGTTAGAGAATCGTTTCGATGAAATAGAGACTACTCAAACCGAGGTAAAGAACTACATTCATATAAGGACCTAGTTGTGGCAGCCCCAGATGTGAGCAATGAGAATGGAAATTCGTGGGCAGATATTGTTAGGAAGAACACTGACCACATAACTGACCTGCAGAAGAAGCTTGCAGAACAGCCAACTTCTTGTGCTACCACTGAGAGTATACAGAGGGTAATTGCTACCAATGAACAGCGTAAATGGAATGTAATCATCCACGGCATCCCTGGTGATTCAGAGCATTCTCCAGAACTACAAAGGCGAAGTGACGTAAAATTTCTTAAAGCTGCCTTAGACAACCAACCCCCATATCGTGGTTTAACCCGCTTGGGTAAGCGGAATAAGAATGGTAAACCACGCCCCCTACGGTTGATGTTTAATTCGGCAGAAATAGCATCTAGTATTCTATCCCACAAATCATTCACAACTAGTGCCACCTCCCCAGATGCTGATCCTAAGCGATTTTACTTTGACCAAGACCTTTCCCGTTTCGACCTGGAACTCGCGTTTAAAGAAACCCAGTGCTGACGCCAACTGTCTCACAAGGAAGCCCCAATAAACGAAATTGACAAGATGGACTGACTAACACTACACACAGGCAATACAAAGATTAACAATGATACAAATTGCGCTGGGGACATATCGCGAAACAATACTTATCCATACGAGTGGCTGGCATACTTCAATTCACCAGGTATTCATTTCTTACACTTAAACATTTGCCACTTGAGGAATAAGGTGGATGAGTTAAGGATTATAATGAGAACATGTCCAGTGCATTTACTTGCAATAACAGAATCATGGCTTGATGATAGCATTAGTGATGTAGCCTGTAGCCATCGATATTGAACATTATAACGTGTACAGGCGAGACAGGGCAAGTCGAGATGGAGGTGGTCAGATGTCCTTGTTAGATAATCTTATATGTCCACGAAAGAAGTCTACACCATCAGAAATGTTATTTGGTGAAGCTGCCTGATACTAGTCCATTGCTCATCGGAGTTGTTTATAGGCCTGAAGCCGACACTGCACTTTTTGAGATTATAGACAACAGTATTAACTAAACAACTTACAATGAAATTATCATAATGGGTGACACAAATATTGATATGACCCCTTTTATTAATTTAAAGTCGAAGTCCATAATTAAAAATCCTACACGCACCCTCAGTATTGATAATGATCTCAAGAAGCTTCTGTCCTTTATAAATTCCCATGGGATTAACCAGATTATAATGGAACCAACTCATGTCACTTCAAACACCGCTACTATTATCGATCATATATTCGTTTCCAACCCAAGTAGGACCTACAACCATGGAGTGATAAAAGAAAGGATCAGCGACATTACATGATCTTCATGACGCGGAAAAGACAGAAAAGACTGTCTTGCTTACAGACGTAAATGAAGCCGCTGGCCAAATAACTGCATCTCTACTTTCTATCACAGATAAACTGAACTGGCACCCATCAAAGAGTCCCGGACTCGAAGATATTCACAACCATGGGTGGACAAGGAAGTCATTGACTCGATCTCTAACCGAAACAAGGCATCGCGCTAGTTATATCAAAATTGCACAGTCACAGCAGAACAGGAGTACAAAAGATTTCGCAATACTGCTAATAACATGATTAAAACCAAAAAAGTGTCATATATAAGGAAAACACTCGAAGAGACAAATGGCGATAACAAGAAACTATAACGACAATGCTATAGTAGCTTCCCTGCAAACAATGTATTGTTAAAAAGCTGTTATTAAAATGTTATTTAATGACATAGATAACATTATTTCAAATTGTTAGATTAATGGTAAAAAAACTGTAAATTGGCCAAGAAATATGACGTTATATACTAACGTTATTATTTCGTTTTTAATAACATTAAAATAACAAAGCCAGGATGGTTACATATATCATTACTTTTATGTTATTCCTTATCATTATTATTGTATTTTTATTGACATTAAAATAACAACGGCATAATGTTTATTTAGATCGTTGCTTTTATGTTATTTCTTAACATAAAAATATTGTTTGCTAAAAACGTAACATTATACGTGCATTAAGCCCTTCTCTCATGTTTTATGGTTGGTTCGCTTGCTCAAAATAATAATCCCCCTCCATTGCCGTTCTTTATAATTGCCAAACCCTTTATTGAATAATTAATTAATGATTTCCCTACGCATGTTGATATGGTAGTGGCAGGCTCGGCTACAATCTCTAACACAGTTTGATTGAATACAATTTTGTTGTATATGCAATTGTATGCAAATTAATAACAATTAAAACGTATAACTTGAATTGAATTTTTTGTATAATGACCAGTCAGGAACAAATAATGAAATAAACAGCAAAATCAAAGTAAAATATCGCAATAAGTAAACAACAAATATATGGCTGTATGGCCCATTACGTGAATGGTTTTGATATTTCGGTTAAAGTTAATCACAGACTTAAAATGAATATGTTTATGACGTAATAATAAGTGACAACAACGTAATGAATTTCATCAATTAAAATACTTTAAGTTAATATTATTCACTAGATTTATAGATCTGATTTGTAGTCTATATAAAATAATGTACATATAGTGGTGGGTTTAATAAATAATACCTCACAACAATGTTAAATTATTAAAAGGAGCAGGTTACAGTTGGCTACAGAGGCACATTATTATATCCTACGGGTAAACAAAAAAAAAACAGGTTACAGATTTATTTCTGGGAGAGTAATCAGTACCTCCCTGGAGAGGGATGATTTTGATTGCATCGCAAATCCTCTCTATCTGAACAAATCATATTTAAAAAATTAAATGTTAATTATAATTATAGCTGAGTGAGCTTCATTTATTAAACTGTAAAAATAAATCAATAGGCCTAGGCCCTACAAAAGTACAATCTAAAAACTGAAACAATAAATAGTTTGTAATAACAGTTAATGTGAAGTTTTCAAATCGAATCGAAAGTTTTGTAGTAATGCTGTCCCTGTGCCCTGCCCCTTCAACTGAAAACTGGGACCTCCCAATAATAAGAATTCCAATCTTTAGTCCTCGGCTGTTGAAATCCACCATCAGTACAGACAAATAAGTCAATCCTCCACCTGTCAGTGCTGGTTTAAGGGGACTTTCTGGTCCTGGCAGACTTGAATTCTGTAATTGGTAGGTCCAATGCAGTAATGTGTGAATCCAGAGGGTAAAGGCGAACTCGCATTCAGGTAGATATGTTTTATTTATGAGTTCAGGTTAAATAAATCACAAAACCAAAACTATAAAACCAAAAATATAAGCTACTGTACAGAGCAGTAGGCCTGCAGTAACTACACTACAGTAATATAGAGATAGGCCTTGCAGTACAGCAGTATAACAATACATATACACAATAAACATTGAATACAGGCATGCCAGAATGAGTATTGTACAACATACCATACTGTATACCATTTACATGTGGAAAATTCCTCCATTACCGCGAATTTTAAAATTAGCCAATCATCAATCTCAGATTAGATAATAGAAGTGACAGCGTCTATCGCATAATGCTTATTTTATGTGACAAAATAACATTGTTCTGATATGTAACAAACCATGTTCTTAAAATGTTAGAACTAAACACTTATAAAATATTTTTGACTAATGTTTATGTTCTCACATTAAAATTACGTTTTTTTAACTTCAACAGTTATCATTTATTTAATGTCTGACAAAGACATTATAGAGTAATGTTAAAATAACATATATTGAACATCTAAATATTCTATCAAACAAGGGAATAACATTTATCAACATTTATAACAAATTAATGATGTTTTTCTGACATTCCTTGAAAGTAAATTGTTTGCAGGGTTACTACTCCGTCCAAGGGGTTATTAGAAATGCATTCTCTCACCACCGTTAACTACTGTAACTAAATTCGCAGTGACAAGTTATTAAATAAAACCACTTTAACTAAATAACATAAAATGACAACTTAACCAGTTGAACTTTCAAGGTTTCAACTAGTTGAACAGCACCGGATATACCGGATAATAAAGTAACCCATATTAAATTTATTAATTTGTCGCGACTTTATTATTTTAGTCGTGACATTATTTTTTTATTCGCGACTTTATTAATTTAGTCACGACTTTATTATTTTAGTCGCGACTTAAATATTAGAGTGTATTAAAATAATAAACTCGCGATTTTAATATTAAGGTCGCGACTAAATTTGGAATAAATTGTAGAGTAAAAATACTAAATATATGCCATATTTTTGCCTTGTTAATATGGTATTCTCCAAAGACCCGCTGGGTGGCACCCGACATTCAATACTTCCTAGTTGGTTTGGTAGCTCACAGATAGAGGCAGTATGCCTACTTTCTTTACATACCGGTTGGCGTTACTTGACAGCTTGAGAAAGACTGAAAGAGGATACGTTTTTATCATTGTATGTTAGATTGTTACAATGTCTGAATGTTAGTACTGTAGTACTGTAGTACAGTATAGTAGGCCTACATACTGACATAGTACTGTCAGTCCTGCAGTTTGCATGACTGTACAGGCTGACAGTTACCGGTACTGCTGTACTGCGGTAGGTGATAGAGGTAGGCCCTAGGCTGCTAGGCCTGTAGGCCCACCCCAGGTTGGAATTTATGTAGAGTTTGCTCAACATGTGTCTGTGTGTGGCGCGCATTTAGGATCCTGGCGCGAAGAAACAGGGGCGTGTGGCGCGCATTTAGGTTCCTGGCGCGAAGGAACAGGCTGACAGGGGCGTGTGCGTGTGGCGCGCATTGAGGATCCTGGCGCGGAAATGGATGTCATGTGTCATGTACACTAGTACAGTAGCAAAATGCATTGGCATGGCAACATATCCACTATCCAGCCACTCCCTGTATCTGTGTATGGAATCCATCCAAAAAGTGCGCCGGATAGCGCGCCGGCCAATTTTTATGCGCGCCGATGCCATTTCGAAGAAAAACCCCGCGCCAACTAAATTTTTAAGCACGCCGATGCAATTTCGAAGAAACCCCGCACCAACTAAATTTTTAAGCGCGCCACACATTGAAACAATTTTGAAGAGCGCCACGCCAATGCAAATTCAATTTTGAGGGAGTGTAACCAATCTGTCAATGTCAGTCAGTACTGCGGTACCAGTCCCTGCTGCCCTATATCTGCAGATCTGTATACAACAGTAGCCTAACCACTATTTCTATTTCTATTTGATAACAAATTTTCACACACAATGCATGCATAACAAGTAATAGTTAGATAAGTTAATATTAATATTACTAGTTAAACATTAAGTATGAATGGTGGCTGACACAGGAGATCCTATTATTTCAACCACCATACACAACATAAACACACTATTCTACAACTACTATAACTATATAATTGTAATATATTAGGTAAATACAATACTAAGAAATGTTACAGTTATTTGGACAATAAAACAAAATATAAGATTTATTAATTTGAATTTAAAATGTAATTTTTCAACCTATTTTTAAAACTACCTATGCTATTTGACTGTCGCACTATAAGTGGTAAACTGTTACATATTATTGGCGAAACGGAGTAAATAGATTGTTCACGAACTCTACTTGAATTACGAAATCGAAAGCAATTTTGAAATTGGGCGTTTCTGGTTTGATGATTATGTATAGATAAAACCGGTGTGAGGAGGGAAGGAAAAACACCACGGGGAAGTAAACCATTGCAGCATTGACATACTTGTAGGAAATCAATGCAATTTGAAAGATAAAGATTTTACCTAATGATAATGGTGCAAATGAAGGGTCCGTCTAAAAGCCACATCGGACCCAATCGGTACCACATCGGACCAAATCGGACCACATGGGGCCACATCGGACCACATCGGGGCCACATCGGAGCCACATCGGCCACAAATTAGCAATTTAGGATGTAAATAACAAGTTCCAGCACCAACTGACCAAACTCGTATCAGTAATTCAGTAATTGTTAGTCTTTCTGACAACAGGTCAGGCTGGTAACCGGTACTGCACTGCAGTAGGTACTAGATACTAGAATATCTAATGCAGAGACTATTGCCCCTACTTATACAGCAGTACAGTACTGTATTTAACCGCACTTGTTGCAGGAGGTTTGGCAGTGAGTGTACATAAACGCCGGGTTAGCTCCACATTGTCCTTCCGCCGCCCACGGACCGCAATTCGGGTTATCGTCGGCATCCTGGTTGCAACCTGTAACAATCGTGTATAACATTGTAACTGTACGGCTTTGTGAAAAAGGACGTGGATCTAATGTTAACAAATATTACAGAACTGTGACAGACTGTACTGTATGACGTACTTACCGCCATCATCACATTTGTTGCAAGAAGTCTGACAGTGGGTGTACAACATACTTACCGCCATCATCACATTTGTTACAAGAAGTGTGACAGTGGGTGTACAACATACTTACCGCCATCATCACATTTGTTACAAGAAGTCCGACAGTGGGTGTACAGACATACTTACCGCCATCATCACATTTGTTACAAGAAGTCTGACAGTGGGTGTACAACATACTTACCGCCATCATCACATTTGTTACAAGAAGTCTGACAGTGGGTGTACAACATACTTACCGCCATCATCACATTTGTTACAAGAAGTCCGACAGTGGGTGTACGAACATACTTACCGCCATCATCACATTTGTTACAAGTAGTCTGACAGTGGGTGTACAACATACTTACCGCCATCATCACATTTGTTACAAGAAGTCTGACAGTGGGTGTACAACATACTTACCGCCATCATCACATTTGTTACAAGAAGTCCGACAGTGGGTGTACAACATACTTACCGCCATCATCACATTTGTTACAAGAAGTCTGACAGTGGGTGTACAACATACTTACCGCCATCATCACATTTGTTACAAGAAGTCCGACAGTGGGTGCACAACATACTTACCGCCATCATCACATTTGTTACAAGAAGTGGGACAGTGGGTGTACAACATACTTACCGCCATCATCACATTTGTTACAAGAAGTGTGACAGTGGGTGTACAACATACTTACCGCCATCATCACATTTGTTACAAGAAGTCTGACAGTGGGTGTACACATACTTACCGCCATCATCACATTTGTTACAAGAAGTCTGACAGTGGGTGTACAACATACTTACCGCCATCATCACATTTGTTACAAGAAGTCTGACAGTGGGTGTACAACATACTTACCGCCATCATCATATTTGTTACAAGAAGTCTGACAGTGGGTGTACAACATACTTACCGCCATCATCACATTGTTACAAGAAGTCTGACAGTGGGTGTACAACATACTTACCGCCATCATCACATTTGTTACAAGAAGTCCGACAGTGGGTGTACAACATACTTACCGCCATCATCACATTTGTTACAAGAAGTCTGACAGTGGGTGTACAACATACTTACCGCCATCATCACATTTGTTACAAGAAGTCTGACAGTGGGTGTACAACATACTTACCGCCATCATCATATTTGTTACAAGAAGTCCGACAGTGGGTGTACAACATACTTACCGCCATCATTACATTTGTTACAAGTAGTCTGACAGTGGGTGTACAACATACTTACCGCCATCATCACATTTGTTACAAGAAGTCTGACAGTGGGTGTACAACATACTTACCGCCATCATCACATTTCTTACAAGAAGTCTGACAGTGGGTGTACAACATACTTACCGCCATCATCACATTTGTTACAAGAAGTCTGACAGTGGGTGTACAACATACTTACCGCCATCATCACATTTGTTAGAAGAAGTCCGACAGTGGGTGTACAACATACTTACCGCCATCATCACATTTGTTACAAGAAATCTGACAGTGGGTGTACAACATACTTACCGCCATCATCACATTTGTTACAAGAAGTCCGACAGTGGGTGTACAACATACTTACCGCCATCATCACATTTGTTACAAGAAGTCCGACAGTGGGTGTACACATACTTACCGCCATCATCACATTTGTTACAAGAAGTCTGACAGTGGGTGTACAACATACTTACCGCCATCATCACATTTGTTACAAGAAGTCCGACAGTGGGTGTACACTGTACAAAATACTTACCGCCAACATCACATTTGTTACAAGAAGTCTGACAGTGGGTGTACCACATACTTACCGCCATCAACACATTTGTTACAAGAAGTCTGACAGTGGGTGTACAACATACTTACCGCCATCATCACATTTGTTACAAGAAGTCCGACAGTGGGTGTACACTGTACAACATCTTACCGCCATCATCACATTTGTTACAAGTAGTCTGACAGTGGGTGTACAACATACTTACCGCCATCATCACATTTGTTACAAGAAGTCCGACAGTGGGTGTACACTGTACAACATACTTACCGCCATCATCACATTTGTTACAAGAAGTCCGACAGTGGGTGTACACTGTACAACATACTTACCGCCATCATCACATTTGTTACAAGAAGTCCGACAGTGGGTGTACACTGTACAACATACTTACCGCCATCATCACATTTGTTACAAGAAGTCCGACAGTGGGTGTACAACATACTTACCGCCATCATCACATTTGTTACAAGAAGTGTGACAGTGGGTGTACAACATACTTACCGCCATCATCACATTTGTTACAAGAAGTGTGACAGTGGGTGTACAACATACTTACCGCCATCATCACATTTGTTACAAGAAGTCTAACAGTGGGTGTACAACATACTTACCGCCATCATCACATTTGTTGCAAGAAGTCTGACAGTGGGTGTACAACATACTTACCGCCATCATCACATTTGTTACAAGAAGTGTGACAGTGGGTGTACAACATACTTACCGCCATCATCACATTTGTTACAAGAAGTCCGACAGTGGGTGTACACTGTACAAAATACTTACCGCCAACATCACATTTGTTACAAGAAGTCTGACAGTGGGTGTACAACATACTTACCGCCATCAACACATTTGTTACAAGAAGTCTGACAGTGGGTGTACAACATACTTACCGCCATCATCACATTTGTTACAAGAAGTCCGACAGTGGGTGTATACTGTACAACATCTTACCGCCATCATCACATTTGTTACAAGTAGTCTGACAGTGGGTGTACAACATACTTACCGCCATCATCACATTTGTTACAAGAAGTCCGACAGTGGGTGTACACTGTACAACATACTTACCGCCATCATCACATTTGTTACAAGAAGTCCGACAGTGGGTGTACACTGTACAACATACTTACCGCCATCATCACATTTGTTACAAGAAGTCCGACAGTGGGTGTACAACATACTTACCGCCATCATCACATTTGTTACAAGAAGTCCGACAGTGGGTGTACACTGTACAACATACTTACCGCCATCATCACATTTGTTACAAGAAGTGTGACAGTGGGTGTACAACATACTTACCGCCATCATCACATTTGTTACAAGAAGTCTAACAGTGGGTGTACAACATACTTACCGCCATCATCACATTTGTTGCAAGAAGTCTGACAGTGGGTGTACAACATACTTACCGCCATCATCACATTTGTTACAAGAAGTGTGACAGTGGGTGTACAACATACTTACCGCCATCATCACATTTGTTACAAGAAGTGTGACAGTGGGTGTACAACATACTTACCGCCATCATCACATTTGTTACAAGAAGTCTAACAGTGGGTGTACAACATACTTACCGCCATCATCACATTTGTTGCAAGAAGTCTGACAGTGGGTGTACAACATACTTACCGCCATCATCACATTTGTTGCAAGAAGTCTGACAGTGGGTGTACAACATACTTACCGCCATCATCACATTTGTGGCAAGAAGTCCGACAGTGGGTGTACAACATACTTACCGCCATCATCACATTTGTTACAAGAAGTCCGACAGTGGGTGTACACATACTTACCGCCATCATCACATTTGTTACAAGAAGTGTGACAGTGGGTGTACAACATACTTACCGCCATCATCACATTTGTTACAAGAAGTCTGACAGTGGGTGTACAACATACTTACCGCCATCATCACATTTGTTACAAGAAGTCTGACAGTGGGTGTACAACATACTTACCGCCATCATCACATTTGTTACAAGAAGTCCGACAGTGGGTGTACAACATACTTACCGCCATCGCATCATCACATTTGTTACAAGAAGTGGGACAGTGGGTGTACAACATACTTACCGCCATCATCACATTTGTTACAAGAAGTGTGACAGTGGGTGTACAACATACTTACCGCCATCATCACATTTGTTACAAGAAGTCCGACAGTGGGTGTACACATACTTACCGCCATCATCACATTTGTTACAAGAAGTGTGACAGTGGGTGTACAACATACTTACCGCCATCATCACATTTGTTACAAGAAGTCTGACAGTGGGTGTACAACATACTTACCGCCATCATCATATTTGTTACAAGAAGTCTGACAGTGGGTGTACAACATACTTACCGCCATCATCACATTGTTACAAGAAGTCTGACAGTGGGTGTACAACATACTTACCGCCATCATCACATTTGTTACAAGAAGTCCGACAGTGGGTGTACAACATACTTACCGCCATCATCACATTTGTTACAAGAAGTCTGACAGTGGGTGTACAACATACTTACCGCCATCATCACATTTGTTACAAGAAGTCTGACAGTGGGTGTACAACATACTTACCGCCATCATCATATTTGTTACAAGAAGTCCGACAGTGGGTGTACAACATACTTACCGCCATCATTACATTTGTTACAAGTAGTCTGACAGTGGGTGTACAACATACTTACCGCCATCATCACATTTGTTACAAGAAGTCTGACAGTGGGTGTACAACATACTTACCGCCATCATCACATTTCTTACAAGAAGTCTGACAGTGGGTGTACAACATACTTACCGCCATCATCACATTTGTTACAAGAAGTCTGACAGTGGGTGTACAACATACTTACCGCCATCATCACATTTGTTAGAAGAAGTCCGACAGTGGGTGTACAACATACTTACCGCCATCATCACATTTGTTACAAGAAATCTGACAGTGGGTGTACAACATACTTACCGCCATCATCACATTTGTTACAAGAAGTCCGACAGTGGGTGTACAACATACTTACCGCCATCATCACATTTGTTACAAGAAGTCCGACAGTGGGTGTACACATACTTACCGCCATCATCACATTTGTTACAAGAAGTCTGACAGTGGGTGTACAACATACTTACCGCCATCATCACATTTGTTACAAGAAGTCCGACAGTGGGTGTACACTGTACAAAATACTTACCGCCAACATCACATTTGTTACAAGAAGTCTGACAGTGGGTGTACCACATACTTACCGCCATCAACACATTTGTTACAAGAAGTCTGACAGTGGGTGTACAACATACTTACCGCCATCATCACATTTGTTACAAGAAGTCCGACAGTGGGTGTACACTGTACAACATCTTACCGCCATCATCACATTTGTTACAAGTAGTCTGACAGTGGGTGTACAACATACTTACCGCCATCATCACATTTGTTACAAGAAGTCCGACAGTGGGTGTACACTGTACAACATACTTACCGCCATCATCACATTTGTTACAAGAAGTCCGACAGTGGGTGTACACTGTACAACATACTTACCGCCATCATCACATTTGTTACAAGAAGTCCGACAGTGGGTGTACACTGTACAACATACTTACCGCCATCATCACATTTGTTACAAGAAGTCCGACAGTGGGTGTACAACATACTTACCGCCATCATCACATTTGTTACAAGAAGTGTGACAGTGGGTGTACAACATACTTACCGCCATCATCACATTTGTTACAAGAAGTGTGACAGTGGGTGTACAACATACTTACCGCCATCATCACATTTGTTACAAGAAGTCTAACAGTGGGTGTACAACATACTTACCGCCATCATCACATTTGTTGCAAGAAGTCTGACAGTGGGTGTACAACATACTTACCGCCATCATCACATTTGTTACAAGAAGTGTGACAGTGGGTGTACAACATACTTACCGCCATCATCACATTTGTTACAAGAAGTCCGACAGTGGGTGTACACTGTACAAAATACTTACCGCCAACATCACATTTGTTACAAGAAGTCTGACAGTGGGTGTACAACATACTTACCGCCATCAACACATTTGTTACAAGAAGTCTGACAGTGGGTGTACAACATACTTACCGCCATCATCACATTTGTTACAAGAAGTCCGACAGTGGGTGTATACTGTACAACATCTTACCGCCATCATCACATTTGTTACAAGTAGTCTGACAGTGGGTGTACAACATACTTACCGCCATCATCACATTTGTTACAAGAAGTCCGACAGTGGGTGTACACTGTACAACATACTTACCGCCATCATCACATTTGTTACAAGAAGTCCGACAGTGGGTGTACACTGTACAACATACTTACCGCCATCATCACATTTGTTACAAGAAGTCCGACAGTGGGTGTACAACATACTTACCGCCATCGCATCATCACATTTGTTACAAGAAGTGGGACAGTGGGTGTACAACATACTTACCGCCATCATCACATTTGTTACAAGAAGTGTGACAGTGGGTGTACAACATACTTACCGCCATCATCACATTTGTTACAAGAAGTCTAACAGTGGGTGTACAACATACTTACCGCCATCATCACATTTGTTGCAAGAAGTCTGACAGTGGGTGTACAACATACTTACCGCCATCATCACATTTGTTACAAGAAGTGTGACAGTGGGTGTACAACATACTTACCGCCATCATCACATTTGTTACAAGAAGTGTGACAGTGGGTGTACAACATACTTACCGCCATCATCACATTTGTTACAAGAAGTCTAACAGTGGGTGTACAACATACTTACCGCCATCATCACATTTGTTGCAAGAAGTCTGACAGTGGGTGTACAACATACTTACCGCCATCATCACATTTGTTGCAAGAAGTCTGACAGTGGGTGTACAACATACTTACCGCCATCATCACATTTGTGGCAAGAAGTCCGACAGTGGGTGTACAACATACTTACCGCCATCATCACATTTGTTACAAGAAGTCCGACAGTGGGTGTACACATACTTACCGCCATCATCACATTTGTTACAAGAAGTGTGACAGTGGGTGTACAACATACTTACCGCCATCATCACATTTGTTACAAGAAGTCTGACAGTGGGTGTACAACATACTTACCGCCATCATCACATTTGTTACAAGAAGTACGACAGTGGGTGTACAACATACTTACCGCCATCATCACATTTGTTACAAGTAGTCTGACAGTGGGTGTACAACATACTTACCGCCATCATCACATTTGTTACAAGAAGTCCGACAGTGGGTGTACACTGTACAACATACTTACCGCCATCATCACATTTGTTACAAGAAGTCCGACAGTGGGTGTACACTGTACAACATACTTACCGCCATCATCACATTTGTTACAAGAAGTCCGACAGTGGGTGTACACTGTACAACATACTTACCGCCATCATCACATTTGTTACAAGAAGTCCGACAGTGGGTGTACAACATACTTACCGCCATCGCATCATCACATTTGTTACAAGAAGTGGGACAGTGGGTGTACAACATACTTACCGCCATCATCACATTTGTTACAAGAAGTGTGACAGTGGGTGTACAACATACTTACCGCCATCATCACATTTGTTACAAGAAGTCTAACAGTGGGTGTACAACATACTTACCGCCATCATCACATTTGTTGCAAGAAGTCTGACAGTGGGTGTACAACATACTTACCGCCATCATCACATTTCTTACAAGAAGTCTGACAGTGGGTGTACAACATACTTACCGCCATCATCACATTTGTTACAAGAAGTCTGACAGTGGGTGTACAACATACTTACCGCCATCATCACATTTGTTACAAGAAATCTGACAGTGGGTGTACAACATACTTACCGCCATCATCACATTTGTTACAAGAAGTCCGACAGTGGGTGTACAACATACTTACCGCCATCATCACATTTGTTACAAGAAGTCCGACAGTGGGTGTACACATACTTACCGCCATCATCACATTTGTTACAAGAAGTCTGACAGTGGGTGTACAACATACTTACCGCCATCATCACATTTGTTACAAGAAGTCCGACAGTGGGTGTACACTGTACAACATACTTACCGCCATCATCACATTTGTTACAAGAAGTCCGACAGTGGGTGTACAACATACTTACCGCCATCATCACATTTGTTACAAGAAGTGTGACAGTGGGTGTACAACATACTTACCGCCATCATCACATTTGTTACAAGAAGTGTGACAGTGGGTGTACAACATACTTACCGCCATCATCACATTTGTTACAAGAAGTCTAACAGTGGGTGTACAACATACTTACCGCCATCATCACATTTGTTGCAAGAAGTCTGACAGTGGGTGTACAACATACTTACCGCCATCATCACATTTGTTACAAGAAGTGTGACAGTGGGTGTACAACATACTTACCGCCATCATCACATTTGTTACAAGAAGTCCGACAGTGGGTGTACACTGTACAAAATACTTACCGCCAACATCACATTTGTTACAAGAAGTCTGACAGTGGGTGTACAACATACTTACCGCCATCAACACATTTGTTACAAGAAGTCTGACAGTGGGTGTACAACATACTTACCGCCATCATCACATCTGTTACAAGAAGTCCGACAGTGGGTGTACACTGTACAACATCTTACCGCCATCATCACATTTGTTACAAGTAGTCTGACAGTGGGTGTACAACATACTTACCGCCATCATCACATTTGTTACAAGAAGTCCGACAGTGGGTGTACACTGTACAACATACTTACCGCCATCATCACATTTGTTACAAGAAGTGTGACAGTGGGTGTACAACATACTTACCGCCATCATCACATTTGTTACAAGAAGTCTAACAGTGGGTGTACAACATACTTACCGCCATCATCACATTTGTTGCAAGAAGTCTGACAGTGGGTGTACAACATACTTACCGCCATCATCACATTTGTTACAAGAAGTGTGACAGTGGGTGTACAACATACTTACCGCCATCATCACATTTGTTACAAGAAGTGTGACAGTGGGTGTACAACATACTTACCGCCATCATCACATTTGTTACAAGAATTCTAACAGTGGGTGTACAACATACTTACCGCCATCATCACATTTGTTGCAAGAAGTCTGACAGTGGGTGTACAACATACTTACCGCCATCATCACATTTGTTGCAAGAAGTCTGACAGTGGGTGTACAACATACTTACCGCCATCATCACATTTGTGGCAAGAAGTCCGACAGTGGGTGTACAACATACTTACCGCCATCATCACATTTGTTACAAGAAGTCCGACAGTGGGTGTACACATACTTACCGCCATCATCACATTTGTTACAAGAAGTGTGACAGTGGGTGTACAACATACTTACCGCCATCATCACATTTGTTACAAGAAGTCTGACAGTGGGTGTACAACATACTTACCCCCATCATCACATTTGTTACAAGAAGTACGACAGTGGGTGTACAACATACTTACCGCCATCATCACATTTGTTACAAGAAGTCCGACAGTGGGTGTACAACATACTTACCGCCATCATCACATTTGTTACAAGAAGTCTGACAGTGGGTGTACAACATACTTACCGCCATCATCACATTTGTTACAAGAAGTCCGACAGTGGGTGTACACATACTTACCGCCATCATCACATTTGTTACAAGAAGTCCGACAGTGGGTGTACAACATACTTACCGCCATCATCACATTTGTTACAAGAAGTCTGACAGTGGGTGTACAACATACTTACCGCCATCATCACATTTGTTACAAGAAGTACGACAGTGGGTGTACAACATACTTACCGCCATCATCACATTTGTTACAAGAAGTCTGACAGTGGGTGTACAACATACTTACCGCCATCATCACATTTGTTACAAGAAGTACGACAGTGGGTGTACAACATACTTACCGCCATCATCACATTTGTTACAAGAAGTCCGACAGTGGGTGTACAACATACTTACCGCCATCATCACATTTGTTACAAGATGTCTGACAGTGGGTGTACAACATACTTACCGCCATCATCACATTTGTTACAAGAAGTACGACAGTGGGTGCCACATACTTACCGCCATCATCACATTTGTTACAAGAAGTCTGACAGTGGGTGTACAACATACTTACCGCCATCATCACATTTGTTACAAGAAGTCTGACAGTGGGTGTACAACATACTTACCGCCATCATCACATTTGTTACAAGAAGTACGACAGTGGGTGTACAACATACTTACCGCCATCATCACATTTGTTACAAGAAGTCCGACAGTGGGTGTACAACTTACCGCCATCATCACATTTGTTGCAAGAAGTCTGACAGTGGGTGTACAACATACTTACCGCCATCATCACATTTGTTACAAGAAGTCTGACAGTGGGTGTACAACATACTTACCGCCATCATCACATTTGTTACAAGAAGTACGACAGTGGGTGTACAACATACTTACCGCCATCATCACATTTGTTACAAGAAGTCTGACAGTGGGTGTACAACATACTTACCGCCGTCATCACATTTGTTGCAAGAAGTCCGACAGTGGGTGTACTGTACAACATACTTACCTCCATCATCACATTTGTTGCAAGAAGTCTGACAGTGGGTGTACATGTAGGATTTGTTGGCTGTACATTCGCCGATAGCGGCCCATCCCGAACAGTTGTCGTTATCGTCGGGTAATTCGACACAGTCTGGGGGAAAAATTATAAGATTGCATTACAGTAGGTATCGTACTGTAGTAGTATTATTACAGTAGTAGCAGTATGTATTACATCTGCATTACATAAAGCAGGCGTGGCATTCCTGGCCCCGTTGGTGGTGAACATGCATTTATTTAGGAAACAGATTGGAAGGGTTAACTGTAGAAGATCATCCATGGTGGTGAACAGCTGCATTAATTTGGGAAACAGAGTGGACGGGTTTACTGTAGAAGATCATCCATGGAGGTGAACAGGCATTCCTTGGCCTAACGAGCCTAAAAGAATCTCACATTCATTAAATAATTATCAAGGGCATACTCCATGCCATCGACAACCCTCCAGATGGTGGTGGGATTAATATATATGGACTAAGAGGCCACGACGACGTGCCATTGCCCAATTAATATCAAACGGGTTCCATCATAAACTATGCTCCAGAATTAAATGCTGAGACACGCTGATTCACGTATCTTCTGGGTTTGTAAACAACCGGCAACCACGGCCATGCATTTCCACCACTGCCCAAACATCCCTTCCAGTAACTCGGGGTTTGTAAACAACCGGCAACCACGGCCATGCATTACAACCACTGCCCAAACATTCCTTCCAGTAACTCGGGCTTTATAAACAACCGGCAACCACGGCCATGCATTACAACCACTGCCCAAACATCCCTTCCAGTAACTCAGGGTTTGTAAACAACCGGCAACCACGGCCATGCATTACAACCACTGCCCAAACATCCCTTCCAGTATCTCAGGGTTTGTAAACAACCGGCAACCACGCCCATGCATTACAACCACTGCCCAAACATCCCTTCCAGTAACTCGGGGTTTGTAAACAACCGGCAACCACGGCCATGCATTACAACCACTGCCCAAACATCCCTTCCAGTAACTCAGGGTTTATAAACAACCGACAACCACGGTCATGCATTACAACCACTTCCCAAATTTCCCTTCCAGTAACTCGGACTTACATCTTGCTCTGCATTTATTTTACCTAGACCTATCAATCTGAATATGGTATCCTAATGATTTTAAACTTTTAATTAAAAGTACTAAATAAAAGTGAGTTTCTAAATACCGGTAAGTTCCACTTACTTTCTCCATCATTACAGTAGTTGCAGGAAGTCTGACAGTAGTTGTACATGTACCGTGGGTTATTACCACACTCTCCATCAGCAGCCCATCCGGGGCAGTTCACATCCAAGTCTGGTCTCTCGTTACAAACTGAAAGTAATCGATTATTTATTAAATTGGGACTGGAAATTATCTTTCGATTGTTTTAACATAATTTCCTAACTGTGAAAGATGTTTTGTACCTTGAAGGTTAAGACAAAACTAGCTATATGATTAGCTACCTAGTTACAGTATTTGAAGGCCTTGGTAGCTTACCAGTTCCATCGTCGCATTTGTTACAGGTTGTCTGACACTGTTCGTACATGTAGTCGGGATTAGCGCCACATTCACCATCGGCGGCCCAGCCAGGACAATGGAAGTTATTGTCGGGAGCTTCAACACAAGCTGAAAGAGAAATAGCGATATTACTTACTAGAAGAAGCAGATCCAACAGCTGTTATGCACTTACTGTAAAATACATAAAAACCACACAAATACTACAGTTTTAGCATAAAACACTTACGGCAGGGATCAGCTGGGGGTGCGTCGACACCATCTCCGCATTTATCGCAACTGGACTGGCAGTAGTTGTACATGTAGGCTTTGTTAGCCGTACATTGCCCTTCGGCAGCCCACTCGGCGCAGTTATCATCGAGATCATCACGCTCCACGCAGACTGGGAAATATATAAGTATATAAAGTATAAAATTAATGAATTAATTATTATATTAATAGACGGGGAATAATATAGAAAAGTTATTAATTAATGTACTAACTAACAATAGACAGATACAGTAACATTACATCAACTATAATAACTAGCTAGTTGAGTAGCTACCTAGCTAGTATGATGCCTTGGTAGCTTACCAGTTCCATCGTCACACTTGTTACAGGATGACTGACAGTAGGAGTACATGAACTGGGCGTTACTTCCACATTGTCCATCAGCAGCCCAGCCTTCGCAATCGAAATGGGCATCCGACTCTTCGACGCAATCTATAACAGATTATTAATTTATTTATACTTTGATGGAATATAATCAATTATTATGATGTGATACACGTATTTACATATATAAACTTTGCAACAAGTATAAATGTAAAATTTCGAAATAAGGTTTCAGAATAAAAACTGCATATGAAAGTGATACGATGTCAAAAAAGTGTATATTTTTTGGAGGGGTTTATAGGAATTTAAATTGCCAAATTGAGAGTCAAAATCCTTATTATTTCATATTCAACTTTTAAGATGTCTAGAAACCTTGTGCTGCCAAAACCTCAAATAGTAAATATCATATTACGCAATAAGGAACTACTGTATATACTAACCGGCGTATCCATCATCACATTTGTTGCAGCTCTTCTGGCAGTGGATATACATGTAATCGGGGTTGTTAAGGCACTCACCAACGGCGGCCCATCCAGCGCAGAGTACGCCGATATCAGCATCCTCTACACAAGCCGGAGGAAGAATCACTCCCGACATGGAAAGGGCAGGTAGAACTGAAAAATAAAACCGGTTTTAACACACAATAATTGTGGTTAGCTAATTCCTGAAGACTGTTAAGTGAGGGAACATAACCAGAGGAAATAAAGTGAACTTGCTACATGCACGTTACTCGTTGCGGGGATTTGGTGTACGCGATTTAAGTATCAAACAGTCTATAAAGTACTGTGTGGTCGGTCCAAATAGGCATTGTCTATGTCTAGTGTGAAAATTTTGAAACTTTGATCGAGATTTTATGAGTAAAACTATATGAATTTTTTAGTCTACTACATAACACGCACACAATTTCATTAAATTTGACAGAGCCGCTGCTGAGATATTAATATCATATCAGACGTTCGCACAGAAAGACACAAAGAAGGACAATGCTGATCTGGCCCTACTAAACAAACATATTGTATGCTTATGATGCTCACAGACTTTGTTGCACGCCCATTCAGCGATTATTAAAATCGATCGCGACCTATACTATGATTCGTGCCAGTGGAGTAAATGGCGTGCCCCTGAGGTCTTTAAAATTCCTGAGTGTTTGGAGCTCATTCACACCATTATTGTGGACATGTATAGGACAAAGATAGTCCCTCAAGAACTGAAAACAAATAAGTTGGTCCCAGCCCCAAAGAAGGGCAACCTAACAACCCGTGGATCTTTTCGAGGAATCTCGCTAATCTCGCTAATCTCGATTGCTCCAAAGCTATACAACAGAATTATATTAAATCCCATCAGGGATCCTGTTGAGAGACTGCAAACCAAAATGGGTTCCGTCAAAGTTGTGGAACCTTAATTTACTGATGACTTAGAGGTACTGTCAGAATCACTAGAGGGAGCCCAAAGGCGCCTCTTCTCATTGGTGTAGGTTGCTTCTATTGTCGGTTTTTTTGTAAATTCCAAGAAGACCAAAATCATGACAGTCAACCTAGACAGTCCTCAATAAATGTCTGATTGTAAGGGCATAAGCTCTAGAGACGGTTCGCTTGAGCACGTGGATGACTTCTGCTACATAAGTCATCCACCATGGTGAGGTGAACACCTTCGGATACGTAAGGGGAAGGCATGGGCTGCGTTAAATAGTCTGTCCAGAATTTGGAAGTCCCATAGAATAAAACGGAACCTTAAGGAGTCCATGCTGGGCTCTGATTGTAGAGGATACCAAATCTCTGGGAATCCTGAATGCTGCGCCGGGTTCATTGTGTCAAGTACAATGAACACATCCCCAATCAGACTCTATACAACATTGGAGGTGTTCGATTAGTCTTCCCTAGCTTAACACTTGAACGGAACCGCCTCCGCTTTGCAAGACATTGCTTTCGCCGTCAGGACCAGCCAGTGCATAATCTTACGCTTTGGCGGTCGCATGGAGTGGATAAGCATGGTGGACAGCCCATGACTTGATCGTGACATGACACGACCTTAAAGGGCACTGGCCTTGACGATGCGGATGATCTAGCAAATGTCATGGGTCCAAGGAAGTTGTGGCGGCGCAATTTTGTCGTCAAGCCGGCACAACATGCAGCATTCCGATCGTAGTAGTAGTAGCATCATTTGTTAAAACAGATTTAGTTTGAGGTTGCGAACAACAACTTACCTATCAAACAGGCCATCCAAGTCCACATCTTGATTTGTTAGCTTTAAATTTGTTTTTATCTTGAAATATTTAAATTTTTAAGTAAACTTATTAGATTTAAAATCCGTAAAATCAAAAGTTAATGTGAAGGATATAAAATTCGGCTGTTATATATACATGGAGGGTTGCGTATGATAGAACAATGACCTAATGCTATGTAAGCATAAAGCTAATATGGTTAGCAAGCATAAACCCAACGCCCTAGCAAGGATGACGTCAATAGTTTGTTCTAAATTATACGTGCAACTTTAATCACAGGCCATTTGTGGGTAAATTGCTCTGAATGACATAATTTTGAGCAATTTGTACCCAATTATTAGTTGCTTTTTATTGTTGCATTACGTTTTTACAATTCGGTTTCTGTAGAAAATTTTGCATAAAAGATATATGGGAACAATAGAGTGAGCGATTAACCAGATGTTCTTTAATGCGAGTTTGCATCAGTGTTAGTAATACGGATGGAGGGAGTGTGTAATAATCACAACAACGCGTGTCAATCGTATACAACCCACACAAATATTAGAAACACTGTGATTGACAGTCAAGTTCGCACCAAAAAATTTACATTTTATTTACTTTTTGCAGCGAAATATTAAACATAATTCTAGGAAGAAACGTTTGTAACACTAATAACAATTAACAACGAAGTAAAACTATATTCACAAACATCAATTACAAACACTTAACGAAGTTTGCTCCAGCTATGATGAAGTGTTCAGCGTGAGAAGCCGAGTTCAACCACGTATTCAAATCAAGTACAGATGCGTAAATCCCAACTTCTCCGAACAAAGCTGACCTTTGTCTGTCTTAAGGCCGGTTTACACGTGGGAACTTTCTAAGTTGCTGTTAAAAAGTTGCCACGTTTACACTGCGATCAAGCCATGTTGTTCAAAATTAAGTTGCTATTTGCCGAAAAATTTACCACGTGTAAACCGGCCTTTAATGACCTAAAAAGATAGAGAAGGAACGAGGGCGAATTAATTATAAAATAGCGATTGTTTACAACCCCAATTTTTTCTAGGACAGAAATTGACGGAGCCGTAAGGAATTATTAGTATTAAGTATTTCTCTTGTCCCTAGTAGTGTTTCACAAAAAGATGGGAAATTTCTTACAAGGGAAATAATTGTGAGACCAGTTTCTATCTAATAAAATCGACAAAACATATTTTATGAAAATATTATTTATGGTTCGATTTTAATTAATGTGGTTGATTTATAAAATGTTACCCAATCAAATAGTTCACAATCACAAGAAACTCCAGTAACTAGGATAAATTAATCATACAATTCAGTTGGCAAATAATTTAAGGTTTAAAAGATAATACAATGTATTGTATAACCGAAAAGTACTTTTTTCATGTATCAAATGTTTGCGTGACCAGCATCGTTACAAAGAAACTTGGTAGCATCCCCCCCCCCCCCGCTCCACAAGCCGCATATATATGCTTTTAATAGTAAGAAACCTGGTAAAAAAAAATGAGCTTAAAAAAATAAATTAGAAATAAAGGAATATCATTGTGACCAATAATGATACATATTTATAGATCCAAGAAAACATTTAATTAAAATGAAAAAGCGATTTAAATAACATCTGGTTTACGCGTTAGTGAGTTTAAACTCGTTATCTCTAACTCCGGGAACCCTAAGGTTTTTGGAGACAGAAAATCTAACATAACTCCTTTAATTAATGACGGATGCTTCCAAGCGATCCACAATCGAATCACTCAATAATAGCAACTTAAGGGGTCGTCCATAAAGTACGTCCGAGGTCAGAGGGGAGTAGGGGGTTGTCCATAAAGTACGTCCGAGGTCAGAGGGGGGTAGGGGGTCGTCCATAAAGTACGTCCGAGGTCAGAGGGGGGTAGGGAGTCGTCCATAAAGTACGTCCGAGGTCAGAGGGGGGAGGGGGTCGCCCATAAAGTACGTCCGAGGTCAGAAGGGGTAGGGGGGTCGTCCATAAAGTACGTCCGAGGTCAGGGGGGTAGGGGGTCGTCCATAAAGTACGTCCGAGGTCAGAGGGGGGTAGGGGGTCGTCCATAAAGTACGTCCGAGGTCAGAGGGGGGTAGGGGGTCGTCCATAAAGTACGTCCGAGGTCAGAGGGGGGTAGGGGGTCGTCCATAAAGTACGTCCGAGGTCAGAGGGGGGTAGGGGGTCGTCCATAAAGTACGTCCGAGGTCAGAGGGGGGTCGTCCATAAAGTACGTCCGAGGTCAGAGGGGGGTAGGGAGTCGTCCATAAAGTACGTCCGAGGTCAGAGGGGAGTAGGGGGTCGTCCATAAAGTACGTCCGAGGTCAGAGGGGGGTAGAGGGTCGTCCATAGAGTACGTCCGAGGTCAGAGGGGGGTTGCGGGTCGTCCATAAAGTACGTCCGAGGTCAGAGGAGGGTAGGGGGGTCGTCCATAAAGTACGTCCGAGGTCAGAGGGGGGTAGGGGGTCGTCCATAAAGTACGTCCGAGGTCAGAGGGGGGTAGGGGGTCGTCCATAAAGTACGTCCGAGGTCAGAGGGGGGTAGGGGGTCGTCCATAAAGTACGTCCGAGGTCAGAGGGGGGTAGGAGGGTCGTCCATAAAGTACGTCCGAGGTCAGAGGGGGGGGGGGGGGGGTCGTCCATAAAGTACGTCCGAGGTCAGAGGGGGGTAGGGGGTCGTCCATAAGGTTATTCCGAGGTCAGAGGGGGTAGGGGGTCGTCCATAAAGTACGTCCGAGGTCAGAGGGGGGTAGGGGGTCGTCCATAAAGTACGTCCGAGGTCAGAGGGGGGTAGGGGGTCGTCCATAAAGTACGTCCGAGGTCAGAGGGGGTAGGGGGTCGTCCATAAAGTACGTCCGAGGTCAGAGGGGGGTAGGGGGTCGTCCATAAAGTACGTCCGAGGTCAGAGGGGGGTAGGGGGTCGTCCATAAAGTACGTCCGAGGTCAGAGGGGGGTAGAGGGTCGTCCATAGAGTACGTCCGAGGTCAGAGGGGGTAGGGGGTCATCCATAAAGTACGTCCGAGGTCAGAGGGGGGTAGGGGGGTCGTCCATAAAGTACGTCCGAGGTCAGAGGGGGGTAGGGGATCGTCCATAAAGTACGTCCGAGGTCAGAGGGGGTAGGGGGTCGTCCATAAAGAACGTCCGAGGTCAGAGGGGGGTAGGGGGTCGTCCATAAAGTACGTCCGAGGTCAGAGGGGGTAGGGGGTCGTCCATAAAGTACGTCCGAGGTCAGAGGGGGGTCGTCCATAAAGTACGTCCGAGGTCAGAGGGGGGTAGAGGGTCGTCCATAGAGTACGTCCGAGGTCAGAGGGGGGTTGCGGGTCGTCCATAAAGTACGTCCGAGGTCAGAGGGGGGAGGGGGTCGCCCATAAAGTACGTCCGAGGTCAGAGGGGGTAGGGGGTCGTCCATAAAGTACGTCCGAGGTCAGAAGGGGGTTGGGGGTCGTCCATAAAGTACGTCCGAGGTCAGGGGGGTAGGGGGTCGTCCATAAAGTACGTCCGAGGTCAGAGGGGGGTAGGGGGTCGTCCATAAAGTACGTCCGAGGTCAGAGGGGGGTTGGGGGTCGTCCATAAAGTACGTCCGAGGTCAGGGGGGTAGGGGGTCGTCCATAAAGTACGTCCGAGGTCAGAGGGGGGGGAGGGGGTCGCCCATAAAGTACGTCCGAGGTCAGAGGGGGTAGGGGGTCATCCATAAAGTACGTCCGAGGTCCGAGGGGGGTAGGGGATCGTCCATAAAGTACGTCCGAGGTCAGAGGGGGTAGGGGGTCGTCCATAAAGAACGTCCGAGGTCAGAGGGGGGTAGGGGGTCGTCCATAAAGTACGTCCGAGGTCAGAGGGGGTAGGGGGTCGTCCATAAAGTACGTCCGAGGTCAGAGGGGGGTCGTCCATAAAGTACGTCCGAGGTCAGAGGGGGGTAGAGGGTCGTCCATAGAGTACGTCCGAGGTCAGAGGGGGGTTGCGGGTCGTCCATAAAGTACGTCCGAGGTCAGAGGGGGTAGGGGGTCGTCCATAAAGTACGTCCGAGGTCAGAGGGGGGGAGGGGGTCGCCCATAAAGTACGTCCGAGGTCAGAGGGGGTAGGGGGTCATCCATAAAGTACGTCCGAGGTCAGAGGGGGGTTGCGGGTCGTCCATAAAGTACGTCCGAGGTCAGAGGGGGGAGGGGGTCGCCCATAAAGTACGTCCGAGGTCAGAGGGGGTAGGGGGTCGTCCATAAAGTACGTCCGAGGTCAGAGGGGGGGAGGGGGTCGCCCATAAAGTACGTCCGAGGTCAGAGGGGGTAGGGGGTCATCCATAAAGTACGTCCGAGGTCCGAGGGGGTAGGGGGTCGTCCATAAAGTACGTCCGAGGTCAGAGGGGGGTAGGGGGGTCGTCCATAAAGTACGTCCGAGGTCAGAGGGGGGTAGGGGATCGTCCATAAAGTACGTCCGAGGTCAGAGGGGGTAGGGGGTCGTCCATAAAGTACGTCCGAGGTCAGAGGGGGGTAGGGGGGTCGTCCATAAAGTACGTCCGAGGTCAGAGGGGGGTAGGGGATCGTCCATAAAGTACGTCCGAGGTCAGAGGGGGTAGGGGGTCGTCCATAAAGCACGTCCGAGGTCAGAGGGGGGAGGGGGTCGCCCATAAAGTACGTCCGAGGTCAGAGGGGGTAGGGGGGTCGTCCATAAAGTACGTCCGAGGTCAGAGGGGGGAGGGGGTCGCCATAAAGTACGTCCGAGGTCAGAGGGGGTAGGGGGTCGTCCATAAAGTACGTCCGAGGTCAGAGGGGGGTAGGGGGTCGTCCATAAAGTACGTCCGAGGTCAGAGGGGGTAGGGGGTCGTCCATAAAGTACGTCCGAGGTCAGAGGGGGGTAGGGGGTCGTCCATAAAGTACGTCCGAGGTCAGAGGGGGGTAGGGGTCGTCCATAAAGTACGTCCGAGGTCAGAGGGGGGTAGGGGGTCGTCCATAAAGTACGTCCGAGGTCAGAGGGGGGAGGGGGTCGCCCATAAAGTACGTCCGAGGTCAGAGGGGGTAGGGGGGTCGTCCATAAAGTACGTCCGAGGTCAGAGGGGGGTAGGGGGTCGTCCATAAAGTACGTCCGAGGTCAGAGGGGGGTAGGGGGTCGTCCATAAAGTACGTCCGAGGTCAGAGGGGGGTAGGGGGGTCGTCCATAAAGTACGTCCGAGGTCAGAGGGGGGTTGGGGGTCGTCCATAAAGTACGTCCGAGGTCAGGGGGGTAGGGGGTCGTCCATAAAGTACGTCCGAGGTCAGAGGGGGGGAGGGGGTCGCCCATAAAGTACGTCCGAGGTCAGAGGGGGTAGGGGGTCATCCATAAAGTACGTCCGAGGTCCGAGGGGGGTAGGGGATCGTCCATAAAGTACGTCCGAGGTCAGAGGGGGTAGGGGGTCGTCCATAAAGAACGTCCGAGGTCAGAGGGGGGTAGGGGGTCGTCCATAAAGTACGTCCGAGGTCAGAGGGGGTAGGGGGTCGTCCATAAAGTACGTCCGAGGTCAGAGGGGGGTCGTCCATAAAGTACGTCCGAGGTCAGAGGGGGGTAGAGGGTCGTCCATAGAGTACGTCCGAGGTCAGAGGGGGGTTGCGGGTCGTCCATAAAGTACGTCCGAGGTCAGAGGGGGTAGGGGGTCGTCCATAAAGTACGTCCGAGGTCAGAGGGGGGGAGGGGGTCGCCCATAAAGTACGTCCGAGGTCAGAGGGGGTAGGGGGTCATCCATAAAGTACGTCCGAGGTCAGAGGGGGGTTGCGGGTCGTCCATAAAGTACGTCCGAGGTCAGAGGGGGGAGGGGGTCGCCCATAAAGTACGTCCGAGGTCAGAGGGGGTAGGGGGTCGTCCATAAAGTACGTCCGAGGTCAGAGGGGGGGAGGGGGTCGCCCATAAAGTACGTCCGAGGTCAGAGGGGGTAGGGGGTCATCCATAAAGTACGTCCGAGGTCCGAGGGGGTAGGGGGTCGTCCATAAAGTACGTCCGAGGTCAGAGGGGGGTAGGGGGGTCGTCCATAAAGTACGTCCGAGGTCAGAGGGGGGTAGGGGATCGTCCATAAAGTACGTCCGAGGTCAGAGGGGGTAGGGGGTCGTCCATAAAGTACGTCCGAGGTCAGAGGGGGGTAGGGGGGTCGTCCATAAAGTACGTCCGAGGTCAGAGGGGGGTAGGGGATCGTCCATAAAGTACGTCCGAGGTCAGAGGGGGTAGGGGGTCGTCCATAAAGCACGTCCGAGGTCAGAGGGGGGAGGGGGTCGCCCATAAAGTACGTCCGAGGTCAGAAGGGGTAGGGGGGTCGTCCATAAAGTACGTCCGAGGTCAGAGGGGGGTCGTCCATAAAGTACGTCCGAGGTCAGAGGGGGTAGGGGGTCGTCCATAAAGTACGTCCGAGGTCAGAGGGGGGGTAGGGGGTCGTCCATAAAGTACGTCCGAGGTCAGAGGGGGGGTCGTCCATAAAGTACGTCCGAGGTCAGAGGGGGTAGGGGGTCGTCCATAAAGTACGTCCGAGGTCAGAGGGGGGAGGGGGTCGCCCATAAAGTACGTCCGAGGTCAGAAGGGGTAGGGGGGTCGTCCATAAAGTACGTCCGAGGTCAGAGGGGGGTTGCGGGTCGTCCATAAAGTACGTCCGAGGTCAGAGGGGGTAGGGGGTCGTCCATAAAGTACGTCCGAGGTCAGAGGGGGGGAGGGGGTCGCCCATAAAGTACGTCCGAGGTCAGAGGGGGTAGGGGGTCATCCATAAAGTACGTCCGAGGTCAGAGGGGGGTTGCGGGTCGTCCATAAAGTACGTCCGAGGTCAGAGGGGGGAGGGGGTCGCCCATAAAGTACGTCCGAGGTCAGAGGGGGTAGGGGGTCGTCCATAAAGTACGTCCGAGGTCAGAGGGGGGGAGGGGGTCGCCCATAAAGTACGTCCGAGGTCAGAGGGGGTAGGGGGTCATCCATAAAGTACGTCCGAGGTCCGAGGGGGTAGGGGGTCGTCCATAAAGTACGTCCGAGGTCAGAGGGGGGTAGGGGGGTCGTCCATAAAGTACGTCCGAGGTCAGAGGGGGGTAGGGGATCGTCCATAAAGTACGTCCGAGGTCAGAGGGGGTAGGGGGTCGTCCATAAAGTACGTCCGAGGTCAGAGGGGGGTAGGGGGGTCGTCCATAAAGTACGTCCGAGGTCAGAGGGGGGTAGGGGATCGTCCATAAAGTACGTCCGAGGTCAGAGGGGGTAGGGGGTCGTCCATAAAGCACGTCCGAGGTCAGAGGGGGGAGGGGGTCGCCCATAAAGTACGTCCGAGGTCAGAAGGGGTAGGGGGGTCGTCCATAAAGTACGTCCGAGGTCAGAGGGGGGTCGTCCATAAAGTACGTCCGAGGTCAGAGGGGGTAGGGGGTCGTCCATAAAGTACGTCCGAGGTCAGAGGGGGGGTAGGGGGTCGTCCATAAAGTACGTCCGAGGTCAGAGGGGGGGTCGTCCATAAAGTACGTCCGAGGTCAGAGGGGGTAGGGGGTCGTCCATAAAGTACGTCCGAGGTCAGAGGGGGGAGGGGGTCGCCCATAAAGTACGTCCGAGGTCAGAAGGGGTAGGGGGGTCGTCCATAAAGTACGTCCGAGGTCAGAGGGGGTAGGGGGTCGTCCATAAAGTACGTCCGAGGTCAGAGGGGGGTAGGGGGTCGTCCATAGAGTACGTCCGAGGTCAGAGGGGGGTTGCGGGTCGTCCATAAAGTACGTCCGAGGTCAGAGGGGGTAGGGGGTCGTCCATAAAGTACGTCCGAGGTCAGAGGGGGGAGGGGGTCGCCCATAAAGTACGTCCGAGGTCAGAAGGGGTAGGGGGGTCGTCCATAAAGTACGTCCGAGGTCAGAGGGGGTAGGGGGTCGTCCATAAAGTACGTCCGAGGTCAGAGGGGGTAGGGGGTCGTCCATAAAGTACGTCCGAGGTCAGAGGGGGGTAGGGGGTCGTCCATAAAGTACGTCCGAGGTCAGAGGGGGGAGGGGGTCGCCCATAAAGTACGTCCGAGGTCAGAAGGGGTAGGGGGGTCGTCCATAAAGTACGTCCGAGGTCAGAGGGGGTAGGGGGTCGTCCATAAAGTACGTCCGAGGTCAGAGGGGGGTAGGGGGTCGTCCATAAAGTACGTCCGAGGTCAGAGGGGGGTAGGGGGTCGTCCATAGAGTACGTCCGAGGTCAGAGGGGGGTTGCGGGTCGTCCATAAAGTACGTCCGAGGTCAGAGGGGGTAGGGGGTCGTCCATAAAGTACGTCCGAGGTCAGAGGGGGTAGGGGGTCGTCCATAAAGTACGTCCGAGGTCAGAGGGGGGTAGGGGGTCGTCCATAAAGTACGTCCGAGGTCAGAGGGGGTAGGGGGTCGTCCATAAAGTACGTCCGAGGTCAGAGGGGGTAGGGGGTCGTCCATAAAGTACGTCCGAGGTCAGAGGGGGGTAGGGGGTCGTCCATAAAGTACGTCCGAGGTCAGAGGGGGGTAGGGGGTCGTCCATAAAGTACGTCCGAGGTCAGAGGGGGGAGGGGGTCGCCCATAAAGTACGTCCGAGGTCAGAAGGGGTAGGGGGGTCGTCCATAAAGTACGTCCGAGGTCAGAGGGGGTAGGGGGTCGTCCATAAAGTACGTCCGAGGTCAGAGGGGGGTAGGGGGTCGTCCATAAAGTACGTCCGAGGTCAGAGGGGGGTAGGGGGTCGTCCATAAAGTACGTCCGAGGTCAGAGGGGGGTAGAGGGTCGTCCATAAAGTACGTCCGAGGTCAGAGGGGGGTTGGGGGTCGTCCATAAAGTACGTCCGAGGTCAGGGGGGTAGGGGGTCGTCCATAAAGTACGTCCGAGGTCAGAGGGGGGTAGGGGGTCGTCCATAAAGTACGTCCGAGGTCAGAGGGGGGTAGGGGGTCGTCCATAAAGTACGTCCGAGGTCAGAGGGGGTAGGGGGTCGTCCATAAAGTACGTCCGAGGTCAGAGGGGGGAGGGGGTCGCCCATAAAGTACGTCCGAGGTCAGAAGGGGTAGGGGGGTCGTCCATAAAGTACGTCCGAGGTCAGAGGGGGGTAGGGGGTCGTCCATAAAGTACGTCCGAGGTCAGAGGGGGGTAGGGGGTCGTCCATAAAGTACGTCCGAGGTCAGGGGGGTAGAGGGTCGTCCATAAAGTACGTCCGAGGTCAGAGGGGGGTTGGGGGTCGTCCATAAAGTACGTCCGAGGTCAGGGGGGTAGGGGGTCGTCCATAAAGTACGTCCGAGGTCAGAGGGGGGTAGGGGGTCGTCCATAAAGCACGTCCGAGGTCAGAGGGGGGTAGGGGGTCGTCCATAAAGTACGTCCGAGGTCAGAGGGGGGAGGGGGTCGCCCATAAAGTACGTCCGAGGTCAGAGGGGGTAGGGGGGTCGTCCATAAAGTACGTCCGAGGTCAGGGGGGTAGGGGGTCGTCCATAAAGTACGTCCGAGGTCAGAGGGGGGTAGGGGGTCGTCCATAAAGTACGTCCGAGGTCAGAGGGGGGTAGGGGGTCGTCCATAAAGTACGTCCGAGGTCAGAGGGGGGTAGAGGGTCGTCCATAAAGTACGTCCGAGGTCAGAGGGGGGTTGGGGGTCGTCCATAAAGTACGTCCGAGGTCAGGGGGGTAGGGGGTCGTCCATAAAGTACGTCCGAGGTCAGAGGGGGGTAGAGGGTCGTCCATAAAGTACGTCCGAGGTCAGAGGGGGGTTGGGGGTCGTCCATAAAGTACGTCCGAGGTCAGGGGGGTTGGGGGTCGTCCATAAAGTACGTCCGAGGTCAGGGGGGTAGGGGGTCGTCCATAAAGTACGTCCGAGGTCAGTATCACAGCATCAAATCTCGCTGGTATCACAGTATCCAATCCCGCCGGTATCACCGGATCCAATCCGTCTGGTATCACATGATCCAATCCCGCCGGTATCACCGGATCCTATCCCTCTGGTATCTCAGGATCCAACCCCGCTGGTATCACAGCATCCAATCGCGCTGGTATCACAGCATCCAATCTCGCCGGTGTCACAGGATCCAATCCCGCCGGTATCACAGTATCCAATCCCGCCGGTATCACCGGATCCTATCCCTCTGGTATCTCAGGATCCAACCCCGCTGGTATCACAGCATCCAATCGCGCTGGTATCACAGCATCCAATCTCGCCGGTGTCACAGGATCCAATCCCGCCGGTATCACAGTATCCAATCCCGATGGTATCACCGGATCCAATCCCGCCGGTATCACAGTATCCAATCCCGATGGTATCACAGTATCCAATCCCGATGGTATCACAGCATCCAATCCCGATGGTATCACCGGATCCAATCCCGATGGTATCACAGCATCCAATCCCGATGGTATCACCGGATCCAATCCCGATGGTATCACAGCATCCAATCCCGATGGTATCGCAGCATCCAAACCCGACGGTATCACAGCATCATAATAACCAACAGAGGCACCGTGAGGCAGGGTAATGCGTCTTTCATTTGTTCCTTTGGTCGTTAGGTTGCGCGTCTTTTGTAACAATGTGTTGGCATCTTGGCAAGCTGTATTTCGAGGTCTTTGTTACTATACATGTTGTTATATGAACTGTTCTAGGGGAATCCGCAATGAAATCCAGGCGGTAAATTTGAATTGTCGCTTTCTAATCATGTAGTCCAGCCCCTAATTGTATCTACCTACAAACCGTGGCCTGGAGCTGGAATATTGTGTTACTATTGGCTCAATTGAACTTACCTCATTCAAAGGGAGATTATAGCTCTTAGCTGGTTGGTAATCTTCTAATTGGCTAATATCTCAGTCCGCTATTCTAGGGATATCACACTAGAGGCGCCACTTTTTCACGGATATAGTTGGCCTCGCACGTTACAAAGTGGCGGCCCAAACCCTACTTAAAGCAGTAATTGTACCCTAACAACCCTTAGTCATGAGGATCTAATATAAGAAATTTTGTGAAATTTCGGACTCTTTGGTATTGGTGCGAAGGGATCTGTGAAAAAGTGGCGCCTCTAGTGTGAAATACCCATATTGGCTCTATCATCTGTGTGAGGTTGGCAGTTGTGATATTGGTTTGGCAAATGTGGTTAATTGTGTTGTGGTTAATGTGCCTGACCAACAAACCTTAACCTAAAACCAAACCAATATCTCAGTCTGTACCTATAAAACACCCCAAAAACCAAGTCATTAATAAAGTAACCCAAGACAGCCAAGTAAAAATAACGCTGTATGTTTTCTATATAAAAAGTGGCGCCTGTAGTGTGATAAAACCCGAAACACACAAGGATTGTGGCTTCTGCCCTCTCACGCCGCATAATAATATATACTAGATATACAGTAAGTACACGTACACATTGCACCTGCTTTGCTTTACTTTAATACATAATTAATAATAATAATTAAAGAAATTAGCCAATTAGATGATTACTAAAAGCCGCGGCTCCCTTTGAACCAGGTAAACTCGATTAAGCCAATGGGAACACAAGTTTCCAGCCCCACTCCACCGCAATTAGTAGACTACATGATTAGAAAGCGAGAATTCAAATTTACCGCCTTGATTTCATGGATTCCAATTTTTTGATATTTGATTGACAGTCCGCAGTACATTGTCTGCAGTCCGCTCTTTATACGCCTGTTTCGATATATTCATTATTATGCATCATATGGATTGGGGGGTGGCGGGGGGGGGGGGGGGGGGGGGCTCTTATTGCCTTTACAGGGGAACGCGATGCGAATAGCAGCAAAACGACAGGTAATAATTAACTTATTATAAAATGGAAACGTGTTTCTTCACTGCGATGGTTTTGGTATTAGCGTATTAAATCTATATTTATATTATAACAATAACAATTCTAAATAATATTAAACTTTTATATTACATCAATATCAGTTTACAAAATAACTATTAACTATATTGCAACTAAATTAGTTTCGATTATAACTAAATCATTACGACCTTTTCATAGATTTCATATGAATTTAACATACTGTAGTAGCATCTAATTGCAAATGCAATATATAATTTCATAATAAATAATTTAGCACAGAAGAAGCTGATGTTGTTTGAGAACTTAACTTTCGAGATGCCATTCCATGATTGGATTGATCCAACAACCTTTAAATTCCCCTCGCTGCCTAGACTAATACTTAAATTAATATATAAACAACTAACAGCTGTGATAACTGTGCTGTACAGGACGTACACGTTAGGTTAACAAAAGTTAAAACTTGCATTCAAAAAAATAAGATTTAAATCATAAGTCCTGATTTAAATCTATTATTATATTTTTATTCAGTACCGGTTCCCAATTTTAGTTTATCGCCGTTATTCAATTGTTCCGACATGATAGATCATAATGTAATAATGTAAATAAATATTAGAATTGTATATAGTTATACACTTAAGTAGGCCTAAATTATTAGCTATTATTATTATCTAACAATGTTAAACACACGAATTATAAATAAATAAACTTGATAGAGAAATCTACAGTATATTCTACAAAATATTACAAATAAAAATTGCATTAAAAGTAAATATATAACCATTGACTATCGCAGAATAGACCCAGATTTTACTAACTATTTTAAGAAACGTTAATATAAATTTAGTCCAAAATTTAAACAGTTCGTAACGCTGTTGTCTAAAATTAACATTCCGTTGTTGGCACATTACAGCGAGTCGTTTAAAATAAAAGCTACAGTACGACCAACTAGCAGCTTACCGGTACCGGAAACATCCAAATTCAATAGATTTATGAATTTGTTTATAATTTAGTTGAACCAATTTCTAATTATTTGAAACAGTTTTTATAGGCGGCCGTTTGGTGATGTTACAATTTTGGAATAAAACCGCAGACTTTTGGAAAGTACTTTACCGTGTTCTCAATGAAAAGTGCCAGTGTAGACACCTTTCAAACAGTTGCATGTAAAGAGTTCGAACAAATTAAGAAAGGCTTCATCGTATTCCCACACACAAGTAACCTTCCTCACGTTTAATGTTTGATAGCTATTCCATTCCCACTATATTTATTGTTTTGGTTTTGACACTTCAATTCTACCAGTTCGATTACCAAATGTCTTGTATTGGCGGGTACGTGGGTGCGCCACCTTACGGCTGATCGCCGCACCAACCCATACTCCGTCCCACGGCTGCCTTCCATTTAACGTATTTCGCATCGCGTTGAGATTGCGTGGAAGTCGGAGTAAAAGTATCAGATTCTCGAACCTGTCAATAGAAACGGTAACTATGGCAACACGAAATGAACGTCCGAATAACAAACAGCCCACGATAAAATGAGGTTAAGAACAGTTGATTTAATAAACACGTGACAACTAAGAGTGTAGTTAGTTTATCGTTATCAGACACCAATCTGATGTTAAGAGACCACAGCGAGGGCTGTTCCATCGGTACAAGATGGTAAACTATAGCTGATCTTCCGGGTAAAGCGGCGTTTTGTAAATTAATAATAATTGTATAACACCTCAATGCTTACATGTGTGGCTTATCCAACACTGCGTAACATTCTGATTGCCGGTACATAAGATCCATGGATTTAGTGCCTTTACTATATTAATAGGGTTGGTGCGCGAAAAAATTGCTGGGCTGGAAACAATCGAATAAGGGGTAACAATGTGCCCTGAATCGTACCGGTCAGGCAATCTGCTGAGTTGACAATTGTGAACAGCATTTTATCAATGTTCCTCATCATGAATTTAATTAATTGAAGTGTCAAATGACGCGTAAGGCTATCCGCTTTCAATTGATATACGCCACGTGTGACATGATTGAGAATAAATGTGTATTTTAATGGATCTAAAATCTCTATCCGTAGAAACGAATATGATAAATTATCGGAGCACTTCGTAGTGACGTCAAATATGTAGCAGCCAATCATAGCCGAATCAAAATTGGCTTCCCGCGCTTAATTAAACCCGCCCTTTTGACCGTTTCCTCGTGTTTTTACAAAAAACACACCCCGCCACTCGATTCAGGGCACCAACCCTATTGTGTTCTATGTAGATCTAGACTCACCTGACTGTATAGACCAGTGGCTCGCTGTAGACCCACAGCGGCTATTGCAGCACCCCGTATGGTCAGTTCAGCCTCTTTAGATCGGCAAACATCGATACCCAAGGTATCCGCTTGCATGCACATCAACAGATTATTCGCAGTCATACCTAAATAGAAACAAATATTATTACTGTTTGATTTAGTATAAACTAGAAAAACAAGTATTATTTAATATGAATCATTGATTCAACAATGACCATTAGGGTCAATGTTACAATGCTACGGAGTCATGCCGTCTATTGTCGCTGTAAAGAATTTTGGAGCACAATAAAAAAAACATTTGAGAGTTACGGTGCGTTTATGGCTTTATAGTTTATTGTTACAATGTCACCCACTCACCTCCATCAACATAGAGTTTATCCAAAGCGATCCCAGAATCCTTAGCCATTGCATCCAGTAGCTCCCTCGTCTGCAGACAGACGGCCTCTAGCGAGGCGCGAGCGATATGGGACTTGTTGGTAAACTGTGTTAGTCCAACGATAACCCCGCGAGCATCCGGTTGCCAATACGGCGCGAAAAGACCGGAGAAAGCGGGAACAAAGTAGACATCGCCTGTATCGGAAACCTAAAGGATGTTTGTTAGCAGTTTGGGAGTAAATAGGGGAGGTGGGAAAGAAAGGATAGCAGGTTGGGAGTAAATAGGGGAGTGAGGTAGGAAAGTACCCTCTCTAACCAGTGAAGGAGGTTCTTGTTGCAGACAATAGCCGGCATCATCCATTTACAGTTTGTATTTCCAGGAAAAAAAGTAAAAAAACCTTCTTCCTAATTAGCCGCTAAAAATATCTGAAATGTTTTAATTAATGGCAATTCCTACCCAGACAAGGATAAGTAACGAAGTACAGCAGTCTGGTTATTCTGCCTTGCCATCATAAACTAAGTTAAATCTATACTCAAACCTGTGGCCCATTCTCACCAAAATTGGCCAAAACGGGTGTAAATTTTTCCAAAAACATTTTCTCCAGAATATAGTAAACCCATATATTTTCTGAAAGCTCATGATGTCAGGAATTTCATGGGCACCATAGTCAAACACTTTTGCGCCGTTGAAAAAATTTATTTGGCATTTAAAACGAGTCCGCCCAGTAATGATTTGTCCGGCCTGTAATGCTTTAACATTTCAATATAAATCCATTGTAAATATATCATTATGTCCACGCCCTGTAATGATTTGTCCGGCTTGTAATGCATACATTTCTTGGAAAATATATAATAATCCACGCCTATAATTATATTTTGAATAGTGAAAGATATACTTTTATTATATTAAACATATATATTACATAGTGAACGTGATCCCAGAGCCTCCTAGAGCCATACATTACCAGGGGCGGACACCATTACAGGGCCGGACACAGTGATTGATTATTGTCTGTAAATAATTTGCAGTGTGGCTAACCTACATATTTCATACACCCCCTGAAAGCGCTGAGAAATACGAATCTGGCAGTATTTTTACTAACTCTTATCAGTAATTCTATCACTTTTAAATAGGCAATATCTGACCATTACAGGGGCCGGACAAAGTGATTGTCACATATACCTTGGTCTACTTAGAAGACGATTACTTGTACGGAAATTAAGCAAATGCGATGAAATTTTAACGTGGTCATCCTGAGAAAATTTGCTTTCAAATGAATATTTACTTTTAGGATTGCTCTTAAAAAGTTAAGATGAAATGAGCACCATTACAGGGTCGGACATAAAAATCTGAAAAGTGTCGGACACGATGTTAAATGCAGCTGTACGACACCAACTACATTGTACGTATACAAATACTGCTGAAAACGAATCTCCATTTATCCGCTTTCTAGCGTTATGTTGGTTTACTGGTATGACCTTGGGGTTGGAATTTTATAACAGTTTGTTCTACTAGCACTTTGGACCTGGGACATGTGAAAATGCCATTTTGACCATATTTTTGGCCATATTATGTTCTGCTACAGGAAGAAATGATGTATGTTGGAGCTGAAATTAACTGTACAAAATCTACGCTTCAGCAGCTTTCTTTGAAGCCATAAACCACTTTCTAGAACCGCCATAAACAGAAGTTATGGCTTCAGGACACCCGTTTGGCCAATTTTGGTGAGAATGGCCCCTGTACGCATTAAAATTAATAAACCGCATATCTCCCACTATCAATCGACGTCGTTACCACTTTAAAAAGAACTCAAAATTTTATCTCTTAAAACAAACTATACGATCTGATCTGATCAAACGCTCTATCACACACAACTACAATACTCGTTCTTCTGTCCGAGGTTGACTGACTTTCCCCTCAGTACCTGTCCTTTACTATCTATTTACTTTATTATCTTTCTTTACTATATATTTATATCAACAAAATAAATTAGCAAACGCCAGTATCATGTTATTTTATCACAATAAAAAAAATAATAGTAAAAAAATATAAAAATAATTTAACAAATGTAAAAAAAAACAGAAAAAAATATAAATTATAAAAAGAAAAATAAAAAAAAAAAGAAAAGAAAAGAAAATAAAAAAAATATATATAAGATACACAAAATTGGGTACCGAAGCCACGGAAATCCCTAATTTCCTCTACTCTTAACTTGGAGGCCACAGCTTCGACGTCCCTCGCTTCAGCTCTCTTACCTTGGAGGCCAGAGCTTCCACGTCCCTCGCTTCAGCTCTCTTACCTTGGAGGCCAGAGCTTCGACGTCCCTCGCTTCAGCTCTCTTACCTTGGAGGCCAGAGCTTCGACGTCCCTCGGTTCAGCTCTCTTACCTTGGAGGCCAGAGCTTCGACGTCCCTCGCTTCAGCTCTCTTACCTTGGAGGCCAGAGCTTCGACGTCCCTCGCTTCAGCTCTCTTACCTTGGAGGCCAGAGCTTCGACGTCCCTCGCTTCAGCTCTCTTACCTTGGAGGCCAGAGCTTCCACGTCCCTCGCTTCAGCTCTCTTACCTTGGAGGCCAGAGCTTCGACGTCCCTCGCTTCAGCTCTCTTACCTTGGAGGCCAGAGCTTCGACGTCCCTCGGTTCAGCTCTCTTACCTTGGAGGCCAGAGCTTCCACGTCCCTCGCTTCAGCTCTCTTACCTTGGAGGCCAGAGCTTCCACGTCCCTCGCTTCAGCTCTCTTACCTTGGAGGCCAGAGCTTCCACGTCCCTCGCTTCAGCTCTCTTACCTTGGAGGCCAGAGCTTCCACGTCCCTCGCTTCAGCTCTCTTACCTTGGAGGCCAGAGCTTCGACGTCCCTCGCTTCAGCTCTCTTACCTTGGAGGCCAGAGCTTCGACGTCCCTCGCTTCAGCTCTCTTACCTTGGAGGCCAGAGCTTCGACGTCCCTCGGTTCAGCTCTCTTACCTTGGAGGCCAGAGCTTCCACGTCCCTCGCTTCAGCTCTCTTACCTTGGAGGCCAGAGCTTCCACGTCCCTCGCTTCAGCTCTCTTACCTTTGAGGCCAGAGCTTCCACGTCCCTCGCTTCAGCAATAATCCCTAGATTATCCCTCAACCAACGAATGAGCGCCCCAGCTATAGCCAGACTGCCCTCCAGGGCGTATACAGGGGGTGTGCTTGGGCCCATCTTATAGGCTAAGGTCGTTAGCAGACCGTTGTTAGACACTACCGCAGTTTCACCGGTGTTGTATAATAGAAAGCAACCTGTATATTATAATAATGAAGTCAATAATTTTGTTTCACAATTAGGAGATTTAATTAGGGATACTGGTTGCGTTCCCATTTGTCCAATTTTTAAATATAACCTGTAATAAATAATAAATATAAATTTTAAATTATAATTAGAAATCCCATTCCAGGTACGCAGAAACTTCACAAGGTAAATAATTACAACTTAATTAAGTTTTTGTGTAGCTGTTTATGAAACTGTATAATTTATTATTATAAGCTAATTTCCTAGATCAATAAGCTAATCGTGACCCCGTTTATTGTTTTGGTTTTAGTCTTACATGACACTGAAATCTGCTCCTTTCCCTTAATTCATAATTAATGGGCGAAGAGTGCTGCAGACGACGGTTATTCGTTCTTGAAGATTTATCTATCTATAATGGGCCTACTGTATTGCAGCTGCATATTACTGCACAAGATTATGCACTGGCTGGTCCTCACGGCGTTAACAATGCTATGTGAAGCGCGTTGGAGCTTGCAGCCAATCCTATTCAATTACGAAATACAGGTTGGAATATCTACAGGATGACACACACACCCACACGTCGTCAAACTAGCACTAAGCGGCCAAGGGGACGATTTGAGGACAAGGGGGGTCGGTGCAAGTGCCATATTATATTAATCTGGAGCTAATTACCGTACTGGAGCACAGGGACTGCACTGCAGACATCGCAGTGAAGTTGAAGTCGAGACGTATTTTTAAATACTGAATGCAACACTGCCACAATGTGCTACAACACAAGCAACCAGTAAAGCAGCGGACTAACAAGCTCACAATAATGAATAGTTGTTCCTACAAACGCGAGTATTTACAAGTGCACTACGCATTGTGACCCCGCGACTGAAGGCTCCTTAAAAGAATTAATGGAACCTGGCAACATACTTACCCGCTCTATCCTTCAATAAGTGTTTCTAACTTTATCTTTCTGTGCCTACCTGTACCGTATGTGTTTTTTGCTTGACCTTTCTCCAAACATCCATGACCAACCAATGCCGCATGTTGGTCTCCTAGCACACCAGATATAACGGCGCCTGCTAAACTCCCATTGTTCACCTGTATGTAAATATTATTAGACATATATTATTGCGCAACCAAAAACCAATGATATACAGACAATTCCGGACTGACTAATTTCATGGGGGAAGGAATTCTCATAATTTCATCGCAAATGACAAGGCTAGACCAACCCAAAACAAACATTGTAAATTATTTCTGTCTTGGATGGAAGTTGTAAATAGCATTGTGGCCTATAATAAAGTTTTGCGTTGACTCACCTTCCCAAATAATTCGCTAGATGATTTGATTTCTGGTAGAATTTGTTTAGGGATGGCGAAGAATTCACACAAAGAATCATCCCAGCGCAAAGTTTCGTAATTCATAAGCATAGTGCGACTGGCGTTGGTTACATCTGAAACACAATAAACATAGGGCGACTGGCGTTGGTTACATCTGAAACACAATAAACAAAGTGCGACTGGCGTTGGTTACATCTGAAACACAATAAACAAAGTGCGACTGGCGTTGGTTACATCTGAAACACAATAAACATAGGGCGACTGGCGTTGGTTACATCTGAAACACAATAAACAAAGTGCGACTGGCGTTGGTTACATCTGAAACACAATAAACATAGGGCGACTGGCGTTGGTTACATCTGAAACACAATAAACATAGTGCGACTGGCGTTGGTTACATCTGAAACACAATAAACATAGGGCGACTGGCGTTGGTTACATCTGAAACACAATAAACATAGTGCGACTGGCGTTGGTTACATCTGAAACACAATAAACATAGTGCGACTGGCGTTGGTTACATCTGAAACACAATAAACATAGGGCGACTGACGTTGGTTACATCTGAAACACAATAAACAAAGTGCGACTGGCGTTGGTTACATCTGAAACACAATAAACATAGGGCGACTGGCGTTGGTTACATCTGAAACACAATAAACATAGTGCGACTGGCGTTGGTTACATCTGAAACACAATAAACATAGTGCGACTGGCGTTGGTTACATCTGAAACACAATAAACATAGGGCGACTGGTGTTGGTTACATCTGAAACACAATAAACAAAGTGCGACTGGCGTTGGTTACATCTGAAACACAATAAACATAGTGCGACTGGCGTTGGTTACATCTGAAACACAATAAACATAGGGCGACTGGCGTTGGTTACATCTGAAACACAATAAACAAAGTGCGACTGGCGTTGGTTACATCTGAAACACAATAAACATAGTGGGACTGGGGTTGGTTACATCTGAAACACAATAAACATAGTGCGACTGGCGTTGGTTACATCTGAAACACAATAAACATAGTGCGACTGGCGTTGGTTACATCTGAAACACAATAAACATAGTGCGACTGGCGTTGGTTACATCTGAAACACAATAAACATAGTGCGACTGGCGTTGGTTACATCTGAAACACAATAAACATAGTGCGAATGGCGTTGGTTACATCTGAAACACAATAAACATAGTGTGACTGGCGTTGGTTACATCTGAAACACAATAAACATAGGGCGACTGGCGTTGGTTACATCTGAAACACAATAAACATAGTGCGACTGGCGTTGGTTACATCTGAAACACAATAAACATAGTGTGACTGGCGTTGGTTACATCTGAAACACAATAAACATAGTGTGACTGGCGTTGGTTACATCTGAAACACAATAAACATAGTGCGACTGGCGTTGGTTACATCTGAAACACAATAAACATAGGGCGACTGGCGTTGGTTACATCTGAAACACAATAAACATAGTGTGACTGGCGTTGGTTACATCTGAAACACAATAAACATAGTGCGACTGGCGTTGGTTACATCTGAAACACAATAAACATAGTGCGACTGGCGTTGGTTACATCTGAAACACAATAAACATAGTGCGACTGGCGTTGGTTACATCTGAAACACAATAAACATAGGGCGACTGGCGTTGGTTACATCTGAAACACAATAAACATAGTGCGACTGGCGTTGGTTACATCTGAAACACAATAAACATAGTGCGACTGGCGTTGGTTACATCTGAAACACAATAAACATAGTGCGACTGGCGTTGGTTACATCTGAAACACAATAAACATAGTGCGACTGGCGTTGGTTACATCTGAAACACAATAAACATAGTGCGATTGACGTTGGTTACATTTGAAACACAATAAACATAGTGCGACTGGCGTTGGTTACATCTGAAACACAATAAACATAGTGCGACTGGCGTTGGTTACATCTGAAACACAATAAACATAGTGCGACTGGCGTTGGTTACATCTGAAACACAATAAACATAGTGCGACTGGCGTTGGTTACATTTGAAACACAATAAACATAGTGCGACTGACGTTGGTTACATCTGAAACACAATAAACATAAGGCGACTGGCGTTGGTTACATCTGAAACACAATAAACATAGTGCGACTGGCGTTGGTTACATCTGAAACACAATAAACATAGTGCGACTGGCGTTGGTTACATCTGAAACACAATAAACATAGTGCGACTGGCGTTGGTTACATCTAAAACACAATAAACATAGGGCGACTGACGTTGGTTACATCTGAAACACAATAAACATAGTGCGACTGGCGTTGGTTACATCTGAAACACAATAAACATAGGGCGACTGGCGTTGGTTACATCTGAAACACAATAAACATAGTGCGACTGGCGTTGGTTACATCTAAAACACAATAAACATAGGGCGACTGACGTTGGTTACATCTAAAACACAATAAACATAGTGCGACTGGCGTTGGTTACATCTGAAACACAATAAACATAGTGCGACTGGCGTTGGTTACATCTGAAACACAATAAACATAGTGCGACTGGCGTTGGTTACATCTGAAACACAATAAACATAGTGCGACTGGCGTTGGTTACATCTGAAACACAATAAACATAGTGCGACTGGCGTTGGTTACATTTGAAACACAATAAACATAGTGCGACTGACGTTGGTTACATCTGAAACACAATAAACATAAGGCGACTGGCGTTGGTTACATCTGAAACACAATAAACATAGTGCGACTGGCGTTGGTTACATCTGAAACACAATAAACATAGTGGGACTGGCGTTGGTTACATCTGAAACACAATAAACATAGTGCGACTGGCGTTGGTTACATTTGAAACACAATAAACATAGTGCGACTGACGTTGGTTACATCTGAAACACAATAAACATAGTGCGACTGGCGTTGGTTACATCTGAAACACAATAAACATAGTGCGACTGGCGTTGGTTACATTTGAAACACAATAAACATAGTGCGACTGGCGTTGGTTACATCTGAAACACAATAAACATAGTGCGACTGGCGTTGGTTACATTTGAAACACAATAAACATAGTGCGACTGGCGTTGGTTACATCTGAAACACAATAAACATAGTGCGACTGGCGTTGGTTACATCTGAAACACAATAAACATAGTGCGACTGGCGTTGGTTACATCTGAAACACAATAAACATAGTGGGACTGGCGTTGGTTACATCTGAAACACAATACACATAGTGCGACTGGCGTTGGTTACATTTGAAACACAATAAACATAGTGCGACTGACGTTGGTTACATCTGAAACACAATAAACATAAGGCGACTGGCGTTGGTTACATCTGAAACACAATAAACATAGTGGGACTGGCGTTGGTTACATCTGAACACAATAAACATAGTGCGACTGGCGTTGGTTACATTTGAAACACAATAAACATAGTGCGACTGACGTTGGTTACATCTGAAACACAATAAACATAGTGGGACTGGCGTTGGTTACATCTGAAACACAATAAACATAGTGCGACTGGCGTTGGTTACATCTGAAACACAATAAACATAGTGCGACTGACGTTGGTTACATCTGAAACACAATAAACATAGTGCGACTGGCGTTGGTTACATCTGAAACACAATAAACATAGTGCGACTGGCGTTGGTTACATTTGAAACACAATAAACATAGTGCCACTGGCGTTAGTTACATCTGAAACACAATAAACATAGTGCGACTGGCGTTGGTTACATTTGAAACACAATAAACATAGTGCCACTGGCGTTAGTTACATCTGAAACACAATAAACATAGTGCGACTGGCGTTGGTTACATCTGAAACACAATAAACATAAGGCGACTGGCGTTGGTTACATCTGAAACACAATAAACATAGTGCGACTGGCGTTGGTTACATCTGAAACACAATAAACATAGTGCGACTGGCGTTGGTTACATTTGAAACACAATAAACATAGTGCCACTGGCGTTAGTTACATCTGAAACACAATAAACATAGTGCGACTGGCGTTGGTTACATTTGAAACACAATAAACATAGTGGGACTGGCGTTGGTTACATCTGAAACACAATAAACATAGTGCGACTGGCGTTGGTTACATCTGAAACACAATAAACATAGGGCGACTGGCGTTGGTTACATCTGAAACACAATAAACATAGTGCGACTGGCGTTGGTTACATCTGAAACACAATAAACATAGTGCGACTGGCGTTGGTTACATCTGAAACACAATAAACATAGTGCGACTGGCGTTGGTTACATCTGAAACACAATAAACATAGTGCGACTGGCGTTGGTTACATCTGAAACACAATAAACATAGTGCGACTGGCGTTGGTTACATCTGAAACACAATAAACATAGTGCGACTGGCGTTGGTTACATCTGAATGAATAAATAAACATAGTGCGACTGGCGTTGGTTACATCTGAAACACAATAAACATAGTGCGACTGGCGTTGGTTACATCTGAAACACAATAAACATAGTGGGACTGGCGTTGGTTACATCTGAAACACAATAAACATAGTGCGACTGACGTTGGTTACATCTGAAACACAATAAACATAGTGCGACTGGCGTTGGTTACATCTGAAACACAATAAACATAGTGGGACTGGCGTTGGTTACATCTGAAACACAATAAACATAGTGCGACTGGCGTTGGTTACATTTGAAACACAATAAACATAGTGCGACTGACGTTGGTTACATCTGAAACACAATAAACATAGTGCGACTGGCGTTGGTTACATCTGAAACACAATAAACATAGTGCGACTGGCGTTGGTTACATCTGAAACACAATAAACATAGTGGGACTGGCGTTGGTTACATCTGAAACACAATAAACATAGTGCGACTGGCGTTGGTTACATTTGAAACACAATAAACATAGTGCGACTGACGTTGGTTACATCTGAAACACAATAAACATAAGGCGACTGGCGTTGGTTACATCTGAAACACAATAAACATAGTGGGACTGGCGTTGGTTACATCTGAACACAATAAACATAGTGCGACTGGCGTTGGTTACATTTGAAACACAATAAACATAGTGCGACTGACGTTGGTTACATCTGAAACACAATAAACATAGTGGGACTGGCGTTGGTTACATCTGAAACACAATAAACATAGTGCGACTGGCGTTGGTTACATCTGAAACACAATAAACATAGTGCGACTGACGTTGGTTACATCTGAAACACAATAAACATAGTGCGACTGGCGTTGGTTACATCTGAAACACAATAAACATAGTGCGACTGGCGTTGGTTACATTTGAAACACAATAAACATAGTGCCACTGGCGTTAGTTACATCTGAAACACAATAAACATAGTGCGACTGGCGTTGGTTACATTTGAAACACAATAAACATAGTGCCACTGGCGTTAGTTACATCTGAAACACAATAAACATAGTGCGACTGGCGTTGGTTACATCTGAAACACAATAAACATAAGGCGACTGGCGTTGGTTACATCTGAAACACAATAAACATAGTGCGACTGGCGTTGGTTACATCTGAAACACAATAAACATAGTGCGACTGGCGTTGGTTACATCTGAAACACAATAAACATAGTGCGACTGGCGTTGGTTACATCTGAAACACAATAAACATAGTGCGACTGGCGTTGGTTACATCTGAAACACAATAAACATAGGGCGACTGGCGTTGGTTACATCTGAAACACAATAAACATAGTGCGACTGGCGTTGGTTACATCTGAAACACAATAAACATAGTGCGACTGGCGTTGGTTACATCTGAAACACAATAAACATAGGGCGACTGGCGTTGGTTACATCTGAAACACAATAAACATAGTGGGACTGGCGTTGGTTACATCTGAAACACAATAAACATAGGGCGACTGGCGTTGGTTACATCTGAAACACAACAAACATAGTGCGACTGGCGTTGGTTACATCTGAAACACAACAAACATAGTGCGACTGGCGTTGGTTACATCTGAAACACAATAAACATAGTGGGACTGGCGTTGGTTACATCTGAAACACAATAAACATAGGGCGACTGGCGTTGGTTACATCTGAAACACAATAAACATAGGGCGACTGGCGTTGGTTACATCTGAAACACAATAAACATAGTGCGACTGGCGTTGGTTACATCTTAAACACAATAAACATAGTGCGACTGGCGTTGGTTACATCTGAAACACAATAAACATAGGGCGACTGGCGTTGGTTACATCTGAAACACAATAAACATAGTGCGACTGGCGTTGGTTACATCTTAAACACAATAAACATAGTGCGACTGGCGTTGGTTACATCTGAAACACAATAAACATAGTGCGACTGGCGTTGGTTACATCTGAAACACAATAAACATAGTGCGACTGGCGTTGGTTACATCTGAAACACAATAAACATAGTGCGACTGGCGTTGGTTACATCTGAAACACAATAAACATAGTGCGACTGGCGTTGGTTACATCTTAAACACAATAAACATAGTGCGACTGGCGTTGGTTACATCTGAAACACAATAAACATAGTGCGACTGGCGTTGGTTACATCTGAAACACAATAAACATAGTGCGACTGGCGTTGGTTACATCTGAAACACAATAAACATAGTGCGACTGGCGTTGGTTACATCTGAAACACAATAAACATAGGGCGACTGGCGTTGGTTACATCTGAAACACAATAAACATAGTGCGACTGGCGTTGGTTACATCTTAAACACAATAAACATAGTGCGACTGGCGTTGGTTACATCTGAAACACAATAAACATAGTGCGACTGGCGTTGGTTACATCTGAAACACAATAAACATAGTGCGACTGGCGTTGGTTACATCTGAAACACAATAAACATAGTGCGACTGGCGTTGGTTACATCTGAAACACAATAAACATAGTGCGACTGGCGTTGGTTACATCTGAAACACAATAAACATAGTGCGACTGGCGTTGGTTACATCTGAAACACAATAAACATAGTGCGACTGGCGTTGGTTACATCTGAAACACAATAAACATAGTGCGACTGGCGTTGGTTACATCTGAAACACAATAAACATAGTGCGACTGGCGTTGGTTACATCTGAAACACAATAAACATAGGGCGACTGGCGTTGGTTACATCTGAAACACAATAAACATAGTGCGACTGGCGTTGGTTACATCTTAAACACAATAAACATAGTGCGACTGGCGTTGGTTACATCTGAAACACAATAAACATAGGGCGACTGGCGTTGGTTACATCTGAAACACAATAAACATAGGGCGACTGACGTTGGTTACATCTGAAACACAATAAACAAAGTGCGACTGGCGTTGGTTACATCTGAAACACAATAAACATAGGGCGACTGGCGTTGGTTACATCTGAAACACAATAAACATAGTGCGACTGGCGTTGGTTACATCTGAAACACAATAAACATAGTGCGACTGGCGTTGGTTACATCTGAAACACAATAAACATAGGGCGACTGGTGTTGGTTACATCTGAAACACAATAAACAAAGTGCGACTGGCGTTGGTTACATCTGAAACACAATAAACATAGTGCGACTGGCGTTGGTTACATCTGAAACACAATAAACATAGGGCGACTGGCGTTGGTTACATCTGAAACACAATAAACAAAGTGCGACTGGCGTTGGTTACATCTGAAACACAATAAACATAGTGGGACTGGGGTTGGTTACATCTGAAACACAATAAACATAGTGCGACTGGCGTTGGTTACATCTGAAACACAATAAACATAGTGCGACTGGCGTTGGTTACATCTGAAACACAATAAACATAGTGCGACTGGCGTTGGTTACATCTGAAACACAATAAACATAGTGCGACTGGCGTTGGTTACATCTGAAACACAATAAACATAGTGCGACTGGCGTTGGTTACATCTGAATGAGTAAGTAAACATAGTGCGACTGGCGTTGGTTACATCTGAAACACAATAAACATAGTGCGACTGGCGTTGGTTACATCTGAAACACAATAAACATAGTGCGACTGGCGTTGGTTACATCTGAATGAATAAATAAACATAGTGCGACTGGCGTTGGTTACATCTGAAACACAATAAACATAGTGCGACTGGCGTTGGTTACATCTGAAACACAATAAACATAGTGCGACTGGCGTTGGTTACATCTGAAACACAATAAACATAGTGCGACTGGCGTTGGTTACATCTGAAACACAATAAACATAGTGGGACTGGCGTTGGTTACATCTGAAACACAATAAACATAGGGCGACTGGCGTTGGTTACATCTGAAACACAATAAACATAGGGCGACTGGCGTTGGTTACATCTGAAACACAATAAACATAGTGCGACTGGCGTTGGTTACATCTTAAACACAATAAACATAGTGCGACTGGCGTTGGTTACATCTGAAACACAATAAACATAGGGCGACTGGCGTTGGTTACATCTGAAACACAATAAACATAGGGCGACTGACGTTGGTTACATCTGAAACACAATAAACAAAGTGCGACTGGCGTTGGTTACATCTGAAACACAATAAACATAGGGCGACTGGCGTTGGTTACATCTGAAACACAATAAACATAGTGCGACTGGCGTTGGTTACATCTGAAACACAATAAACATAGTGCGACTGGCGTTGGTTACATCTGAAACACAATAAACATAGGGCGACTGGTGTTGGTTACATCTGAAACACAATAAACAAAGTGCGACTGGCGTTGGTTACATCTGAAACACAATAAACATAGTGCGACTGGCGTTGGTTACATCTGAAACACAATAAACATAGTGCGACTGGCGTTGGTTACATCTGAAACACAATAAACATAGGGCGACTGGTGTTGGTTACATCTGAAACACAATAAACAAAGTGCGACTGGCGTTGGTTACATCTGAAACACAATAAACATAGTGCGACTGGCGTTGGTTACATCTGAAACACAATAAACATAGGGCGACTGGCGTTGGTTACATCTGAAACACAATAAACAAAGTGCGACTGGCGTTGGTTACATCTGAAACACAATAAACATAGTGGGACTGGGGTTGGTTACATCTGAAACACAATAAACATAGTGCGACTGGCGTTGGTTACATCTGAAACACAATAAACATAGTGGGACTGGCGTTGGTTACATCTGAAACACAATAAACATAGTGCGACTGGCGTTGGTTACATCTGAAACACAATAAACATAGTGCGACTGGCGTTGGTTACATCTGAAACACAATAAACATAGTGCGACTGGCGTTGGTTACATCTGAATGAATAAATAAACATAGTGCGACTGGCGTTGGTTACATCTGAAACACAATAAACATAGTGCGACTGGCGTTGGTTACATCTGAAACACAATAAACATAGTGCGACTGGCGTTGGTTACATCTGAAACACAATAAACATAGTGCGACTGGCGTTGGTTACATCTGAAACACAATAAACATAGTGGCGACTGGCGTTGGTTACATCTGAAACACAATAAACATAGGGCGACTGGCGTTGGTTACATCTGAAACACAATAAACATAGTGCGACTGGCGTTGGTTACATCTGAAACACAATAAACATAGGGCGACTGGCGTTGGTTACATCTGAAACACAATAAACATAGTGGGACTGGCGTTGGTTACATCTGAAACACAATAAACATAGGGCGACTGGCGTTGGTTACATCTGAAACACAATAAACATAGTGCGACTGGCGTTGGTTACATCTGAAACACAATAAACATAGTGCGACTGGCGTTGGTTACATCTGAAACACAATAAACATAGTGGGACTGGCGTTGGTTACATCTGAAACACAATAAACATAGGGCGACTGGCGTTGGTTACATCTGAAACACAATAAACATAGGGCGACTGGCGTTGGTTACATCTGAAACACAATAAACATAGTGCGACTGGCGTTGGTTACATCTGAAACACAATAAACATAGGGCGACTGGCGTTGGTTACATCTGAAACACAATAAACATAGTGCGACTGGCGTTGGTTACATCTGAAACACAATAAACATAGGGCGACTGGCGTTGGTTACATCTGAAACACAATAAACAAAGTGCGACTGGCGTTGGTTACATCTGAAACACAATAAACATAGGGCGACTGGCGTTGGTTACATCTGAAACACAATAAACATAGTGCGACTGGCGTTGGTTACATCTGAAACACAATAAACAAAGTGCGACTGGCGTTGGTTACATCTGAAACACAATAAACATAGGGCGACTGGCGTTGGTTACATCTGAAACACAATAAACAAAGTGCGACTGGCGTTGGTTACATCTGAAACACAATAAACATAGGGCGACTGGCGTTGGTTACATCTGAAACACAATAAACAAAGTGCGACTGGCGTTGGTTACATCTGAAACACAATAAACATAGGGCGACTGGCGTTGGTTACATCTGAAACACAATAAACATAGTGGGACTGGCGTTGGTTACATCTGAAACACAATAAACATAGGGCGACTGGCGTTGGTTACATCTGAAACACAATAAACATAGGGCGACTGGCGTTGGTTACATCTGAAACACAATAAACATAGTGCGACTGGCGTTGGTTACATCTGAAACACAATAAACATAGGGCGACTGGCGTTGGTTACATCTGAAACACAATAAACATAGTGCGACTGGCGTTGGTTACATCTGAAACACAATAAACATAGGGCGACTGGCGTTGGTTACATCTGAAACACAATAAACATAGTGCGACTGGCGTTGGTTACATCTGAAACACAATAAACATAGGGCGACTGGCGTTGGTTACATCTGAAACACAATAAACAAAGTGCGACTGGCGTTGGTTACATCTGAAACACAATAAACATAGGGCGACTGGCGTTGGTTACATCTGAAACACAATAAACATAGTGCGACTGGCGTTGGTTACATCTGAAACACAATAAACAAAGTGCGACTGGCGTTGGTTACATCTGAAACACAATAAACATAGGGCGACTGGCGTTGGTTACATCTGAAACACAATAAACAAAGTGCGACTGGCGTTGGTTACATCTGAAACACAATAAACATAGGGCGACTGGCGTTGGTTACATCTGAAACACAATAAACAAAGTGCGACTGGCGTTGGTTACATCTGAAACACAATAAACATAGGGCGACTGGCGTTGGTTACATCTGAAACACAATAAACATAGTGGGACTGGCGTTGGTTACATCTGAAACACAATAAACATAGGGCGACTGGCGTTGGTTACATCTGAAACACAATAAACATAGGGCGACTGGCGTTGGTTACATCTGAAACACAATAAACATAGTGCGACTGGCGTTGGTTACATCTTAAACACAATAAACATAGGGCGACTGGCGTTGGTTACATCTGAAACACAATAAACATAGTGCGACTGGCGTTGGTTACATCTGAAACACAATAAACATAGGGCGACTGGCGTTGGTTACATCTGAAACACAATAAACAAAGTGCGACTGGCGTTGGTTACATCTGAAACACAATAAACATAGGGCGACTGGCGTTGGTTACATCTGAAACACAATAAACATAGTGCGACTGGCGTTGGTTACATCTGAAACACAATAAACAAAGTGCGACTGGCGTTGGTTACATCTGAAACACAATAAACATAGGGCGACTGGCGTTGGTTACATCTGAAACACAATAAACAAAGTGCGACTGGCGTTGGTTACATCTGAAACACAATAAACATAGGGCGACTGGCGTTGGTTACATCTGAAACACAATAAACAAAGTGCGACTGGCGTTGGTTACATCTGAAACACAATAAACATAGGGCGACTGGCGTTGGTTACATCTGAAACACAATAAACATAGTGCGACTGGCGTTGGTTACATCTGAAACACAATAAACATAGTGCGACTGGCGTTGGTTACATCTGAAACACAATAAACATAGGGCGACTGGTGTTGGTTACATCTGAAACACAATAAACAAAGTGCGACTGGCGTTGGTTACATCTGAAACACAATAAACATAGTGCGACTGGCGTTGGTTACATCTGAAACACAATAAACCTGGCGTTGGTTACATCTGAAACACAATAAACAAAGTGCGACTGGTGTTGGTTACATCTGAAACACAATAAACATAGTGCGACTGGCGTTGGTTACATCTGAAACACAATAAACCTGGCGTTGGTTACATCTGAAACACAATAAACATAGTGCGAATGGCGTTGGTTACATCTGAAACACAATAAACATAGGGCGACTGGCGTTGGTTACATCTGAAACACAATAAACATAGTGCGACTGGCGTTGGTTACATCTGAAACACAATAAACATAGTGGCGACTGGGGTTGGTTACATCTGAAACACAATAAACATAGTGCGACTGGCGTTGGTTACATCTGAAACACAATAAACATAGTGCGACTGGCGTTGGTTACATCTGAAACACAATAAACATAGTGCGACTGGCGTTGGTTACATCTGAAACACAATAAACATAGTGCGACTGGCGTTGGTTACATCTGAAACACAATAAACATAGTGCGACTGGCGTTGGTTACATCTGAATGAGTAAGTAAACATAGTGCGACTGGCGTTGGTTACATCTGAAACACAATAAACATAGGGCGACTGGCGTTGGTTACATCTGAAACACAATAAACATAGTGCGACTGGCGTTGGTTACATCTGAAACACAATAAACATAGTGCGACTGGCGTTGGTTACATCTGAAACACAATAAACATAGTGCGAATGGCGTTGGTTACATCTGAAACACAATAAACATAGTGCGAATGGCGTTGGTTACATCTGAAACACAATAAACATAGTGCGACTGGCGTTGGTTACATCTGAAACACAATAAACATAGTGCGAATGGCGTTGGTTACATCTGAAACACAATAAACATAGTGCGACTGGCGTTGGTTACATCTGAAACACAATAAACATAGTGCGACTGGCGTTGGTTACATCTTAAACACAATAAACATAGTGCGACTGGCGTTGGTTACATCTGAAACACAATAAACATAGTGCGAATGGCGTTGGTTACATCTGAAACACAATAAACATAGTGCGAATGGCGTTGGTTACATCTGAAACACAATAAACATAGTGCGACTGGCGTTGGTTACATCTGAAACACAATAAACATAGTGCGAATGGCGTTGGTTACATCTGAAACACAATAAACATAGTGCGACTGGCGTTGGTTACATCTGAAACACAATAAACATAGTGCGACTGGCGTTGGTTACATCTTAAACACAATAAACATAGTGCGACTGGCGTTGGTTACATCTTAAACACAATAAACATAGTGCGACTGGCGTTGGTTACATCTGAAACACAATAAACATAGTGCGACTGGCGTTGGTTACATCTGAAACACAATAAACATAGGGCGACTGGCGTTGGTTACATCTGAAACACAATAAACATAGTGCGACTGGCGTTGGTTACATCTTAAACACAATAAACATAGTGCGACTGGCGTTGGTTACATCTGAAACACAATAAACATAGTGCGACTGGCGTTGGTTACATCTGAATGAATAAATAAACATAGTGCGACTGGCGTTGGTTACATCTGAAACACAATAAACATAGGGCGACTGGCGTTGGTTACATCTGAAACACAATAAACATAGGGCGACTGGCGTTGGTTACATCTGAAACACAATAAACATAGGGCGACTGGCGTTGGTTACATCTGAAACACAATAAACATAGGGCGACTGGCGTTGGTTACATCTGAAACACAATAAACATAGGGCGACTGGCGTTGGTTACATCTGAAACACAATAAACATAGTGCGACTGGCGTTGGTTACATCTGAAACACAATAAACATAGTGCGACTGGCGTTGGTTACATCTGAAACACAATAAACATAGGGCGACTGGCGTTGGTTACATCTGAAACACAATAAACATAGTGCGACTGGCGTTGGTTACATCTGAAACACAATAAACATAGTGCGACTGGCGTTGGTTACATCTGAAACACAATAAACATAGGGCGACTGGCGTTGGTTACATCTGAAACACAATAAACATAGGGCGACTGGCGTTGGTTACATCTGAAACACAATAAACATAGTGCGACTGGCGTTGGTTACATCTGAAACACAATAAACATAGGGCGACTGGCGTTGGTTACATCTGAAACACAATAAACATAGTGCGACTGGCGTTGGTTACATCTTAAACACAATAAACATAGTGCGACTGGCGTTGGTTACATCTGAAACACAATAAACATAGGGCGACTGGCGTTGGTTACATCTGAAACACAATAAACATAGTGCGACTGGCGTTGGTTACATCTGAAACACAATAAACATAGTGCGACTGGCGTTGGTTACATCTGAAACACAATAAACATAGTGCGACTGGCGTTGGTTACATCTGAATGAGTAAATAAACATAGTGGGACTGGCGTTGGTTACATCTGAAACACAATAAACATAGTGCGACTGGCGTTGGTTACATCTGAATGAGTAAATAAACATAGTGGGACTGGCGTTGGTTACATCTGAAACACAATAAACATAGTGCGACTGGCGTTGGTTACATCTTAAACACAATAAACATAGTGCGACTGGCGTTGGTTACATCTGAAACACAATAAACATAGTGCGACTGGCGTTGGTTACATCTGAAACACAATAAACATAGTGCGACTGGCGTTGGTTACATCTGAAACACAATAAACATAGTGCGACTGGCGTTGGTTACATCTGAAACACAATAAACATAGTGCGACTGGCGTTGGTTACATCTGAATGAATAAATAAACATAGTGCGACTGGCGTTGGTTACATCTGAAACACAATAAACATAGTGCGACTGGCGTTGGTTACATCTGAAACACAATAAACATAGTGCGACTGGCGTTGGTTACATCTGAAACACAATAAACATAGTGCGACTGGCGTTGGTTACATCTGAAACACAATAAACATAGTGCGACTGGCGTTGGTTACATCTGAAACACAATAAACATAGTGCGACTGGCGTTGGTTACATCTGAAACACAATAAACATAGTGCGACTGGCGTTGGTTACATCTGAATGAGTAAATAAACATAGTGGGACTGGCGTTGGTTACATCTGAATGAGTAAATAAACATAGTGGGACTGGCGTTGGTTACATCTGAAACACAATAAACATAGTGCGACTGGCGTTGGTTACATCTGAATGAGTAAATAAACATAGTGGGACTGGCGTTGGTTACATCTGAAACACAATAAACATAGTGCGACTGGCGTTGGTTACATCTGAATGAGTAAATAAACATAGTGGGACTGGCGTTGGTTACATCTGAAACACAATAAACATAGTGCGACTGGCGTTGGTTACATCTTAAACACAATAAACATAGTGCGACTGGCGTTGGTTACATCTGAAACACAATAAACATAGTGCGACTGGCGTTGGTTACATCTGAAACACAATAAACATAGTGCGACTGGCGTTGGTTACATCTGAAACACAATAAACATAGTGCGACTGGCGTTGGTTACATCTGAAACACAATAAACATAGTGCGACTGGCGTTGGTTACATCTGAATGAATAAATAAACATAGTGCGACTGGCGTTGGTTACATCTGAAACACAATAAACATAGTGCGACTGGCGTTGGTTACATCTGAAACACAATAAACATAGTGCGACTGGCGTTGGTTACATCTGAAACACAATAAACATAGTGCGACTGGCGTTGGTTACATCTGAAACACAATAAACATAGTGCGACTGGCGTTGGTTACATCTGAAACACAATAAACATAGTGCGACTGGCGTTGGTTACATCTGAAACACAATAAACATAGTGCGACTGGCGTTGGTTACATCTGAAACACAATAAACATAGTGCGACTGGCGTTGGTTACATCTGAAACACAATAAACATAGTGCGACTGGCGTTGGTTACATCTGAAACACAATAAACATAGTGCGACTGGCGTTGGTTACATCTGAAACACAATAAACATAGTGCGACTGGCGTTGGTTACATCTGAAACACAATAAACATAGTGCGACTGGCGTTGGTTACATCTGAAACACAATAAACATAGTGCGACTGGCGTTGGTTACATCTGAAACACAATAAACATAGTGCGACTGGCGTTGGTTACATCTGAAACACAATAAACATAGTGCGACTGGCGTTGGTTACATCTGAAACACAATAAACATAGTGCGACTGGCGTTGGTTACATCTGAAACACAATAAACATAGTGCGACTGGCGTTGGTTACATCTGAAACACAATAAACATAGTGCGACTGGCGTTGGTTACATCTGAAACACAATAAACATAGTGCGACTGGCGTTGGTTACATCTGAAACACAATAAACATAGTGCGACTGGCGTTGGTTACATCTGAAACACAATAAACATAGTGCGACTGGCGTTGGTTACATCTGAAACACAATAAACATAGTGCGACTGGCGTTGGTTACATCTGAAACACAATAAACATAGTGCGACTGGCGTTGGTTACATCTGAAACACAATAAACATAGTGCGACTGGCGTTGGTTACATCTGAAACACAATAAACATAGTGCGACTGGCGTTGGTTACATCTGAAACACAATAAACATAGTGCGACTGGCGTTGGTTACATCTGAAACACAATAAACATAGTGCGACTGGCGTTGGTTACATCTGAAACACAATAAACATAGTGCGACTGGCGTTGGTTACATCTGAAACACAATAAACATAGTGCGACTGGCGTTGGTTACATCTGAAACACAATAAACATAGTGCGACTGGCGTTGGTTACATCTGAAACACAATAAACATAGTGCGACTGGCGTTGGTTACATCTGAAACACAATAAACATAGTGCGACTGGCGTTGGTTACATCTGAAACACAATAAACATAGTGCGACTGGCGTTGGTTACATCTGAAACACAATAAACATAGTGCGACTGGCGTTGGTTACATCTGAAACACAATAAACATAGTGCGACTGGCGTTGGTTACATCTGAAACACAATAAACATAGTGCGACTGGCGTTGGTTACATCTGAAACACAATAAACATAGTGCGACTGGCGTTGGTTACATCTGAAACACAATAAACATAGTGCGACTGGCGTTGGTTACATCTGAAACACAATAAACATAGTGCGACTGGCGTTGGTTACATCTGAAACACAATAAACATAGTGCGACTGGCGTTGGTTACATCTGAAACACAATAAACATAGTGCGACTGGCGTTGGTTACATCTGAAACACAATAAACATAGTGCGACTGGCGTTGGTTACATCTGAAACACAATAAACATAGTGCGACTGGCGTTGGTTACATCTGAAACACAATAAACATAGTGCGACTGGCGTTGGTTACATCTGAAACACAATAAACATAGTGCGACTGGCGTTGGTTACATCTGAAACACAATAAACATAGTGCGACTGGCGTTGGTTACATCTGAAACACAATAAACATAGTGCGACTGGCGTTGGTTACATCTGAAACACAATAAACATAGTGCGACTGGCGTTGGTTACATCTGAAACACAATAAACATAGTGCGACTGGCGTTGGTTACATCTGAAACACAATAAACATAGTGCGACTGGCGTTGGTTACATCTGAAACACAATAAACATAGTGCGACTGGCGTTGGTTACATCTGAAACACAATAAACATAGTGCGACTGGCGTTGGTTACATCTGAAACACAATAAACATAGTGCGACTGGCGTTGGTTACATCTGAAACACAATAAACATAGTGCGACTGGCGTTGGTTACATCTGAAACACAATAAACATAGTGCGACTGGCGTTGGTTACATCTGAAACACAATAAACATAGTGCGACTGGCGTTGGTTACATCTGAAACACAATAAACATAGTGCGACTGGCGTTGGTTACATCTGAAACACAATAAACATAGTGCGACTGGCGTTGGTTACATCTGAAACACAATAAACATAGTGCGACTGGCGTTGGTTACATCTGAAACACAATAAACATAGTGCGACTGGCGTTGGTTACATCTGAAACACAATAAACATAGTGCGACTGGCGTTGGTTACATCTGAAACACAATAAACATAGTGCGACTGGCGTTGGTTACATCTGAAACACAATAAACATAGTGCGACTGGCGTTGGTTACATCTGAAACACAATAAACATAGTGCGACTGGCGTTGGTTACATCTGAAACACAATAAACATAGTGCGACTGGCGTTGGTTACATCTGAAACACAATAAACATAGTGCGACTGGCGTTGGTTACATCTGAAACACAATAAACATAGTGCGACTGGCGTTGGTTACATCTGAAACACAATAAACATAGTGCGACTGGCGTTGGTTACATCTGAAACACAATAAACATAGTGCGACTGGCGTTGGTTACATCTGAAACACAATAAACATAGTGCGACTGGCGTTGGTTACATCTGAAACACAATAAACATAGTGCGACTGGCGTTGGTTACATCTGAAACACAATAAACATAGTGCGACTGGCGTTGGTTACATCTGAAACACAATAAACATAGTGCGACTGGCGTTGGTTACATCTGAAACACAATAAACATAGTGCGACTGGCGTTGGTTACATCTGAAACACAATAAACATAGTGCGACTGGCGTTGGTTACATCTGAAACACAATAAACATAGTGCGACTGGCGTTGGTTACATCTGAAACACAATAAACATAGTGCGACTGGCGTTGGTTACATCTGAAACACAATAAACATAGTGCGACTGGCGTTGGTTACATCTGAAACACAATAAACATAGTGCGACTGGCGTTGGTTACATCTGAAACACAATAAACATAGTGCGACTGGCGTTGGTTACATCTGAAACACAATAAACATAGTGCGACTGGCGTTGGTTACATCTGAAACACAATAAACATAGTGCGACTGGCGTTGGTTACATCTGAAACACAATAAACATAGTGCGACTGGCGTTGGTTACATCTGAAACACAATAAACATAGTGCGACTGGCGTTGGTTACATCTGAAACACAATAAACATAGTGCGACTGGCGTTGGTTACATCTGAAACACAATAAACATAGTGCGACTGGCGTTGGTTACATCTGAAACACAATAAACATAGTGCGACTGGCGTTGGTTACATCTGAAACACAATAAACATAGTGCGACTGGCGTTGGTTACATCTGAAACACAATAAACATAGTGCGACTGGCGTTGGTTACATCTGAAACACAATAAACATAGTGCGACTGGCGTTGGTTACATCTGAAACACAATAAACATAGTGCGACTGGCGTTGGTTACATCTGAAACACAATAAACATAGTGCGACTGGCGTTGGTTACATCTGAAACACAATAAACATAGTGCGACTGGCGTTGGTTACATCTGAAACACAATAAACATAGTGCGACTGGCGTTGGTTACATCTGAAACACAATAAACATAGTGCGACTGGCGTTGGTTACATCTGAAACACAATAAACATAGTGCGACTGGCGTTGGTTACATCTGAAACACAATAAACATAGTGCGACTGGCGTTGGTTACATCTGAAACACAATAAACATAGTGCGACTGGCGTTGGTTACATCTGAAACACAATAAACATAGTGCGACTGGCGTTGGTTACATCTGAAACACAATAAACATAGTGCGACTGGCGTTGGTTACATCTGAAACACAATAAACATAGTGCGACTGGCGTTGGTTACATCTGAAACACAATAAACATAGTGCGACTGGCGTTGGTTACATCTGAAACACAATAAACATAGTGCGACTGGCGTTGGTTACATCTGAAACACAATAAACATAGTGCGACTGGCGTTGGTTACATCTGAAACACAATAAACATAGTGCGACTGGCGTTGGTTACATCTGAAACACAATAAACATAGTGCGACTGGCGTTGGTTACATCTGAAACACAATAAACATAGTGCGACTGGCGTTGGTTACATCTGAAACACAATAAACATAGTGCGACTGGCGTTGGTTACATCTGAAACACAATAAACATAGTGCGACTGGCGTTGGTTACATCTGAAACACAATAAACATAGTGCGACTGGCGTTGGTTACATCTGAAACACAATAAACATAGTGCGACTGGCGTTGGTTACATCTGAAACACAATAAACATAGTGCGACTGGCGTTGGTTACATCTGAAACACAATAAACATAGTGCGACTGGCGTTGGTTACATCTGAAACACAATAAACATAGTGCGACTGGCGTTGGTTACATCTGAAACACAATAAACATAGTGCGACTGGCGTTGGTTACATCTGAAACACAATAAACATAGTGCGACTGGCGTTGGTTACATCTGAAACACAATAAACATAGTGCGACTGGCGTTGGTTACATCTGAAACACAATAAACATAGTGCGACTGGCGTTGGTTACATCTGAAACACAATAAACATAGTGCGACTGGCGTTGGTTACATCTGAAACACAATAAACATAGTGCGACTGGCGTTGGTTACATCTGAAACACAATAAACATAGTGCGACTGGCGTTGGTTACATCTGAAACACAATAAACATAGTGCGACTGGCGTTGGTTACATCTGAAACACAATAAACATAGTGCGACTGGCGTTGGTTACATCTGAAACACAATAAACATAGTGCGACTGGCGTTGGTTACATCTGAAACACAATAAACATAGTGCGACTGGCGTTGGTTACATCTGAAACACAATAAACATAGTGCGACTGGCGTTGGTTACATCTGAAACACAATAAACATAGTGCGACTGGCGTTGGTTACATCTGAAACACAATAAACATAGTGCGACTGGCGTTGGTTACATCTGAAACACAATAAACATAGTGCGACTGGCGTTGGTTACATCTGAAACACAATAAACATAGTGCGACTGGCGTTGGTTACATCTGAAACACAATAAACATAGTGCGACTGGCGTTGGTTACATCTGAAACACAATAAACATAGTGCGACTGGCGTTGGTTACATCTGAAACACAATAAACATAGTGCGACTGGCGTTGGTTACATCTGAAACACAATAAACATAGTGCGACTGGCGTTGGTTACATCTGAAACACAATAAACATAGTGCGACTGGCGTTGGTTACATCTGAAACACAATAAACATAGTGCGACTGGCGTTGGTTACATCTGAAACACAATAAACATAGTGCGACTGGCGTTGGTTACATCTGAAACACAATAAACATAGTGCGACTGGCGTTGGTTACATCTGAAACACAATAAACATAGTGCGACTGGCGTTGGTTACATCTGAAACACAATAAACATAGTGCGACTGGCGTTGGTTACATCTGAAACACAATAAACATAGGGCGACTGGCGTTGGTTACATCTGAAACACAATAAACATAGTGCGACTGGCGTTGGTTACATCTGAAACACAATAAACATAGTGCGACTGGCGTTGGTTACATCTGAAACACAATAAACATAGTGCGACTGGCGTTGGTTACATCTGAAACACAATAAACATAGTGCGACTGGCGTTGGTTACATCTGAAACACAATAAACATAGTGCGAATGGCGTTGGTTACATCTGAAACACAATAAACATAGTGCGACTGGCGTTGGTTACATCTGAAACACAATAAACATAGGGCGACTGGCGTTGGTTACATCTGAAACACAATAAACATAGTGCGAATGGCGTTGGTTACATCTGAAACACAATAAACATAGTGCGACTGGCGTTGGTTACATCTGAAACACAATAAACATAGTGCGACTGGCGTTGGTTACATCTGAAACACAATAAACATAGTGCGACTGGCGTTGGTTACATCTGAAACACAATAAACATAGTGCGAATGGCGTTGGTTACATCTGAAACACAATAAACATAGTGCGACTGGCGTTGGTTACATCTGAAACACAATAAACATAGTGCGACTGGCGTTGGTTACATCTGAAACACAATAAACATAGTGCGACTGGCGTTGGTTACATCTGAAACACAATAAACATAGTGCGACTGGCGTTGGTTACATCTGAAACACAATAAACATAGTGCGACTGGCGTTGGTTACATCTGAAACACAATAAACATAGTGCGACTGGCGTTGGTTACATCTGAAACACAATAAACATAGTGCGACTGGCGTTGGTTACATCTGAAACACAATAAACATAGTGCGACTGGCGTTGGTTACATCTGAAACACAATAAACATAGTGCGACTGGCGTTGGTTACATCTGAAACACAATAAACATAGTGCGACTGGCGTTGGTTACATCTGAAACACAATAAACATAGTGCGACTGGCGTTGGTTACATCTGAAACACAATAAACATAGTGCGACTGGCGTTGGTTACATCTGAAGACACAATAAACATAGTGGGACTGGCGTTGGTTACATCTGAAACACAATAAACATAGTGCGACTGGCGTTGGTTACATCTGAAACACAATAAACATAGTGCGACTGGCGTTGGTTACGTCTGAAACACAATAAATATAGGGCGACTGGCGTTGGTTACATCTGAAACACAATAAACATAGTGCGACTGGCGTTGGTTACATCTGAAACACAATAAACATAGTGCGAATGGCGTTGGTTACATCTGAAACACAATAAACATAGTGCGAATGGCGTTGGTTACATCTGAAACACAATAAACATAGGGCGACTGGCGTTGGTTACATCTGAAACACAATAAACATAGTGCGAATGGCGTTGGTTACATCTGAAACACAATAAACATAGTGCGACTGGCGTTGGTTACATCTGAAACACAATAAACATAGTGCGAATGGCGTTGGTTACATCTGAAACACAATAAACATAGGGCGACTGGCGTTGGTTACATCTGAAACACAATAAACATAGTGCGAATGGCGTTGGTTACATCTGAAACACAATAAACATAGTGCGACTGGCGTTGGTTACATCTGAAACACAATAAACATAGTGCGACTGGCGTTGGTTACATCTGAAACACAATAAACATAGGGCGACTGGCGTTGGTTACATCTGAAACACAATAAACATAGTGCGACTGGCGTTGGTTACATCTGAAACACAATAAACATAGTGCGACTGGCGTTGGTTACATCTGAAACACAATAAACATAGTGCGACTGGCGTTGGTTACATCTGAAACATAATAAACATAGTGCGACTGGCGTTGGTTACATCTGAAACACAATAAACATAGTGCGACTGGCGTTGGTTACATCTGAAACACAATAAACATAGTGCGAATGGCGTTGGTTACATCTGAAACACAATAAACATAGTGCGAATGGCGTTGGTTACATCTGAAACACAATAAACATAGTGCGAATGGCGTTGGTTACATCTGAAACACAATAAACATAGTGCGACTGGCGTTGGTTACATCTGAAACACAATAAACATAGTGCGACTGGCGTTGGTTACATCTGAAACACAATAAACATAGGGCGACTGGCGTTGGTTACATCTGAAACACAATAAACATAGTGCGACTGACGTTGGTTACATCTGAAACACAATAAACATAGTGCGACTGACGTTGGTTACATCTGAAACACAATAAACATAGTGCGACTGGCGTTGGTTACATCTGAATGAGTAAATAAACATAGTGGGACTGGCGTTGGTTACATCTGAAACACAATAAACATAGTGCGACTGACGTTGGTTACATCTGAAACACAATAAACATAGTGCGACTGGCGTTGGTTACATCTGAAACACAATAAACATAGTGCGACTGGCGTTGGTTACATCTGAAACACAATAAACATAGTGCGACTGGCGTTGGTTACATCTGAAACACAATAAACATAGTGCGACTGGCGTTGGTTACATCTGAAACACAATAAACATAGTGCGACTGGCGTTGGTTACATCTGAAACACAATAAACATAGGGCGACTGGCGTTGGTTACATCTGAAACACAATAAACATAGTGCGACTGACGTTGGTTACATCTGAAACACAATAAACATAGTGCGACTGACGTTGGTTACATCTGAAACACAATAAACATAGTGCGACTGGCGTTGGTTACATCTGAATGAGTAAATAAACATAGTGGGACTGGCGTTGGTTACATCTGAAACACAATAAACATAGTGCGACTGACGTTGGTTACATCTGAAACACAATAAACATAGTGCGACTGGCGTTGGTTACATCTGAAACACAATAAACATAGTGCGACTGGCGTTGGTTACATCTGAAACGTATATCACTTAGGCCGGAATCTGTCGGAGTTCGCTCGACATACTACGCTTTCTACGTAGTTGGTAGTAGCATTGCCCAACTTCCACAACGCACTTAGTAAAAAGTGTAAACATGGCCTTATTGGACCGCCCATACAATACCAATACGGCCAGTTTGTTCTAATCACCTGTGGCATGGACCCCAGTTAGTTTGTATACGAGCCACGAGTCGATAGTTCCAACCAAACAATCGTTTCTTTCGATCGCGGCTCCAACTTCTTTAACGTTTTCCATGAGCCATCTGAAATACAAACCAGAAATCAAACAGTAAATTAGTAGTTTCTTAAAGTACATTACAAATTAGTAACAGCTAAAGATTACATCCTTATTGATATTGTGTATTTAGTGTAAAAGGAATCCCGATCCCAAAAAACGGGATCCCGATCCCAAAAAACCGGATCCCAGCAAAAAATCTAATCCCGGTCTCTATAAAAACTTTTTGTGACCAGGGTCCAAGTATAAATAGCAAAGTAAATTGGTTGCATATCCGATAAATAGTTGCCATAGAAAAGAAATGTATTAATTACAACGATTATAACGTTTAATGTCCATATAAGCCATCCAGTAATAAATTACAAATTCATTTTAATATAATTTATTCTTACAAATATTTTATAAGTATAAAATAAAGTGAGCTTTGCCCAAAACCCGTTTCATACAATAAAAGGGCCTACACGGTCACATTCACATATACTGAAAAATTCACAAGGAAATTTAATTATAAATTGCAATCCCGATCCTGAAAATCGGAATCCCGAGAATGGAAATCCCGATCCCGAAAAGTAGGAAACCGTTTAAACATTAAATATATTTTATTTGGTTGGGTAATTGGCGCATATTTAGGACTCATTGCAGTTACACAAACCTGATCTTCAAGGCGCTAAAGTATGTACTTATCGGTAGACCACATTTAGGCCTGAGACAGTCTTTATCCTTGCCGGGGTTTCCTTCTATCAGCCTGTCCACGATTCCCTTTGTTCGGGTATCCAACCACACTATAGCTTTGAAAAGAGGTTTTCCACTGGAAATCTCCCAAGCCTGAGCAGGAAACAGAACTCATTTTAATGAATAAATAAAATATACAAAATATCGACGATACGGGGACGAGACATGGCCGGCATAGTTTCAGAACTTCCTCAACCAGTTACAACAGTATCTTTCGTAAACAGCCACGTTCAACGTCTCAATGAGATCAATATATTCACGCCTGTTAATGATGGTAAACGTATCAGGACCACAATAACAAATATGTTTGGGGTGAACGTTACTTAGAGGAGGGCCGACCTCAACCTTTATTAAAACTGTCATGTAATCTTAGGAACAAGTCATAATCTAAGAAATCTAAAGCTGGGTTTCTAAGATTATAACTTAGGATTAGGATTATATGGCAGTTTTAATTATGGATGAGGTCTGGCCAACTAACCCTAAGCAAATTAACAAACCAAATAGCCATGGCCACTCTCATAACATGCATTGTGTGACAAGATAGTCTCAGTGTCGGACAGTAAGTAGGTACTGTACGCCCTAAATAGGAAAGAACTCAATCACCAATAACCTTGGTCCAGTCCAATAATAAAAAGTTACGGATTTAACTCAATATTAATAACTTGGAAGATTGAAGAAATTGTTAGAGACAATGTAATCAAAATCGAAAATCTGTTGGGATATTAGTAAATTAGAACTATTTAATTCAAGGCACCGATAGTTGTCATGTGATGAAATGAGACAGGGGTGGGGAAACAAGACGCATATCTGAATTCGGTGAATTAATATCTCGGTTCAGCGAATGAACAATGTAGGGGAAAGGAGCAGGTTACAATGGCACATTATTCTTACCAAAACAATAAACAAAAGTCTATAGCATGGGTTACTGTTAAGTTTTTGAAATTTCTACTCGTCTCAGAAGATTCCATTTCGATTGCGTCAAGCAAAAGCCCCCTGGCCTTGCCCCCTCTTCTTAACTAGTTATAATATTAATATATTAAATAATATCAAACGACTGACAAACATACCACGGTAGTTTCTCTTTGGTTGGTAACACCGATCCGTTTTAACTTCCCAACATCCAATCCTTTGGATTTCATATCTTCCACACATTTATCCATACAGATTACCACACTCTCAGCGATGGCCACCGCATCCATTTCTACCCACCCCTCCTGGGGGAATTCCTGTTTCAACTCCACTTGATGCGATGCGACTATTTGACCGGTGGCGATGCTGTAGACATTAAACCTGGAGCTACTAGTTCCTTGGTCTATAGCTCCAACGTATTCACCAACGTCATCTGCCATTTGTAATAATTCCAACTATCGGTAATTTTACTAACTACTCTGGATTGCCCGTGAAAGTCTACACTGATATTGGAAATATACCTATCTACGAAAGCAATGTATCGAAAATATCCTGGATCAAAGATATTGGAATCTAAGTTTAAGGTCGAAATTTATCAATTTTCAATTAAATGCTACGAAATTTGTTAATGCGATTCATGATAGTTCGACACGTTTTCTTACTGTTAACAATGGTCCACTTTATTTTGTTTCTTCATTACTAAACTCTCTCAAAATTTATGCAGAAAATCTCAAAATTATCTGCAGAAAACGCGAAACAAGAGACGACAAACTTAAACTGATATATGCAGATTGCAGATAGGAGTATCCGCAGCAGCCAGCAGGCCCTTGCTGCCATGTGAAACACTTGTTATTTGTATTGACAGATCAGCAGATGGAGTATCCGTTATATGTAAGTATGCAGGATGTAGCCCTACCCGCACCCGGTAAGCCTACTGCTGTACTTTCGAATTTTTATGCCTATCTGACTATTCCAGTAGGCCTATTCTGGCAGTCTCGTAGGATAGCCTATTCACTATTACAACCTGCAGACCTGGACACTGGCTGACTGGATGCTGGAATATGGAATAGGATAGGCGAGGATCAAAATTTAAAAACAGGCGGAATAGTCGATTGACTAGGCCTACCAAACCAACTGGTGTCAGCTAACGCCAACTGATGACTGACTGATTGACCTACTGACCAAACCTGACTGCCCTGTCTAACAACCAGCGCGCTGCGGGCTGCGGGCTGCGCCTGGCTGCCTGGTGCAGTAGCAGTTGGCAGTCAGGCAGTGGCTGAGTCAGTCTGCCTGTCTGCGAATGCTGAGTGGTGGCTGCCTGGCTGGTGCCTGAGTCCGACTGCTTGCAGTGTTGCAGTTGCAGATAGGCAGAGTTTCCAGAGTTGTTGTTTAAATGATTTGTGATTAATTCTGTAGGCCTAATGATGACAGGATGATGACAGGTAGACAGGATAATGATGAAAAGACAGGGACTGCAGGACAGTAGTAGCATAACTCTAATTTGAATTTCCCGCTTATTAACACTCAGACTCAGTACTATACCAAACGTCACAACTAACCCTCTTATGATATCATACTGTAGCTCATAGCACCTACCCTATCTGGCATCACCTTGTAGCTATTCAATGCCGTATTATTACAAAAGATCTGCACTTTTCACTCACTTTCAGTTTAGTGAAATTAAACTATTCTGTCTGAGTGGTTGTTTGTAAACGAGTTGGCAAGCTGATCCTGATATGCCAACGAGTGGAAAACACGACACACCACGCACACCAGTGCGGAATATCTGAATTTCGCTAATAAAATGAGTGGAAAATAAATATGTAGAGTTTTCAGTTACTTTTTATATTACTACTACTACTAGGATCGGCATGCTGCATTGCAGCTGCATTTTTAAGAATGCTGTGCCGGCTTATCGACAAAATTGCACCGCCACAACTCCCTATCACCCATGACATCTGCTAGATCATACTCATCTTCAAGGCCAGTGTCCTTTAAGATGCGTCTCAAGAAAGTCATGGGCTGTCCACCATGCTTATTCACTCCATGAGGCTGCCAAAGTACAAGATTATGCACTGGCTGGTCCTCACGGCGTAAGCAATGTGATAAGCGGAGGTGATTTTGTTCTAGTGTCAAGCTTGGGGGAACCAATGAGACACCTCCAATGTTATATAGTGTCCCGTTGGAGATATGTGCATTGTACTTGACACAATGAACCCGGCGTAGCATTCTTGTGAATTTGAAAAGAAAGATTTGGTGTCCTCAGCAGTTAGAGCCCAGCATGGACTCCCATAGAGGAGTACTGGAACTACTGCTGCCTGCTCTAAATAATCGGACCTTAAGTTTCCGATTAATTCTCGGTGACTTCAAAATCCTGGAAAGCCTATTCAAGGCTGCCCATGCCTTTCCCTTACGCATTCGAAGGTCCTCACCTGACTTCCGGATCCATGATCCCAGGTAACAGAAGTCATCCACATGCTCAAGCCATCTTTTGAGCTTATGCTCATCCGATCAGAGACTTGCTGAGGACTTTCAAAGTAAACTGTTAAAATTGTGGTCTTTCTGGAGTTAATAAAAAGACCAACACTAGAAGCAGCATGTTCCAATGAGCTGAGTTGCCGTTGGGCTCCCTCTAGTGATTCTGAGAGTACTCCTAAGTCATCAGCAAAGTCTAGATCAGTTAGGTACTTGGCAGGATTTCCTCGACTTCTGGAGCCAGTAGGTGGAGTTATCATCACCCCCATCATCATTATGATGATCTTATGAGGACAATGACTTTTTATATTAAATATATATTGTTTTAAAAATATCAACAGGGAAGCGTCATCACTGTTTACGAATCAGGTTAGGTATTCTGGGTCATTGATTCAGAAAACTTGCCAATTCCATGCAGCATAAAGGAGATGTCTTGGCCCCCTTACTAAGGGCATACATAATCTGGTCCTGTAACAAGGACAAAGGACCCCCTTCGTTCTGGAATAGTTACGCCTTTGGTCCTGGGTTAAGAACCCATTTATTCGGCTGCAGGGGTATTGGGCCTGACCAGGCAGATAGTAATCTACCAAAAATGGCATGTCAGGAGTAGAGTGCTCTCATATCCAAATTGAGTGCACTTCACTGCGACCTTCACCTGCAGCAGGGGCTGCATAGCCAATAATGGTGGGACATGTGCTTCAGAGTAGGTATGGGGTGATGGGCCCCATATATGACTCAACTGCGACACCCGCCCTGTGGAATGGCAAACTGACTCAGCAAAAAAGCACCCCCAACCCCCACTATTGATTAGATTAGTAATGCTGAGGTCAGGCCACTAGAGGCCAGTGGAATTACCGCACACTATTGGCCTCACAGGCGTCAGTTATCTCAACGGCTGCTTGTCAACCCCCACAGGAGAGAGAGCTGC